>NW_004624732.1:42207411-42258495 GCF_000247695.1 Heterocephalus glaber | reverse complement strand
ATAATGGGAGAAACTGGTTATGAGGTATGTAGGAGCTGTATGTTTGTAACTTTTCAAAAATTTTGAAAAGTTCTATAATAAAACATTTATAAAAACAAATAAACCTTTTAACAAATATATTTTCTATTAGTCAAAATATTTAATATGGATTTCTAAAAGTGGCAAAATCTGAGGCAAAGTGTACCCATAGTTCACATTTTAAAATATTTTGAATATATATTTTTCCAATTGCCCTTCAGCAGATTGCAATATGTACATGAACGATTTGTGAGTAAACTTTTATGAATATCACCTTCTACTCAGAATATACTAATCTATTTTCAATTAGTTATATTAAAATTGTAACATTTTAAGTGTATATTTTTAACAGTCACGTTGACTGTCTTTTTGTATGTTAATAAGCTTTTTTACATCTATTTGTAAGTTTATATGTTATTTGTTAATTGGGTTTTAATACAGTTTAAAATGTTTTTGCAAACTAAACCTAAAGACTAAAAGAAATATTTTAACATTTAAATTATTGCCACAGTTTGAAAGTAGTTTTATTCTTTCCTCTTTCAAGTTAAATTTTCCTGATTCCTGGCAGTGTGCTCAGGATGAGATGAGAGTTTCCAGAATGGAGTCAGAGTTTTCATACACTGTTTTATTTTTTGTATTATCTATAACTCTGGGAAAGACCCTTGAAGCTGCCTTCAAGCTATAATTCTACTTTGAAAGATTAGGAAGATTGTATAACTGACATGACTGTGGTAAATTCATGTCCATTTAAATTTAGAACAAAAAAAAGTATTAAGTACTTTCCTATATATCTATATTTTTATATTTCATGGGTCTTTTTGTGCATGACCAAAGTAAATATGATTACCCAATAAATATGGTGAACATGATAACTTCCACAGGTATCAAAAATGAAGGCAATTATGAAAACCCAATAACTCCAAATAAAATAATAACTCCAAATAAAAAGATGCCAAATATCTATCATCTTGTATAACAATTCAACTTCTACAAATTGCTACTTATTCTATTGTGTCTAGATTTGGTAATAATTTTTCAGAAATACATTGACATGAGCTACAATAGTCTACAACTCTAATAACTTCAAACAAAACAAATATACTTTATAAAAGTCTCAAATAATTATGCTCTTTACAAATATCAATTAAGCAATTCTAACTGTAAATGATACCCCTAACAATTCTTAAACTAAAAATGTACACATTGATTTTGAGTATGTATGCCAAATTTAGATTATTAAATAATATTTTGCAATTTTCTTCTTTAGAAGTTTGTGAAGATGTTTTTGTGAACATCAAAGCAGCCACAACTGTACAACCAATGACAGTCATGAAAAGGAACTTCCAGAGCTGCTTCAGAAAGTGGCAAGAATGATGAGACAAGTGTGCTCAAAGTGAAGGGAAGTGTTTTGGGAAGGAGCTAATAGCAATGTGTTTTTAATATAATAAATTACTTTAAATTTAATTATTCAGTGTATTTTTATTTGTGTATCATCTTTGCCTCTGTGAAGGATTTAAATGGATAGTTTTATGTAATCAACACATAACCTCACAAATTCAATAAAGTGTCGGAACTAATACACAGTAAAATTAAGTCCTTTTCCAAAAATCTCAAAGCTAAGATAGTGGAGCAGTCATTTGGCTCATGTAGCCTCCTTTGGAGCCGATATTCTTAGCTTGTGTTGTTCTCTCACAGATCATAAAAGATGTCGATGTAACACTGGGAGAAAGGTACTGTTAAAGTAGTTAAGATTGTGAAAAAAAGGGAGCGCACAGGCAATGTGGAGCAACTACAGCCACATCTTTAGACATTTAAAAACATTATTTGTGTATATCTAACATATATTTCAGGCACAGAGTTATCATTTAGATAAATACTGTACAAACAGATGTAAATGTTTTACTGTGGAGCTTACTGTGCAGTTGGGAATACATGTGTAATTATAACATGTAAAATTGTGATAAAGAGAAAACAACTGTGCTTTATAAGTGGTTATAATGGGAGTAATTTCTAGGCGGTATAATTGGAAGACTCATCACAGGGAGGGCTGATGGAGCCCAGTTGGTGAATGACAAGGAGGTAACTTACTTAAGTGGGATCAGTCCAAGGTAGAGCTGTTGCAACAGCATCAGTAGGAAGATCAAAGTGAAATTTGTAAACTTAAAGGACTCAATATAGAGTAAGAAAAGGAAAAAAAGTTGTAAAATTACCTAAAGGGACAGTCAAGGATTAAATCTTTAATACATACCAATCTTGACAACTAGAGATGACCTTTGTAAAATGTATAACAGAGAGAATACAGAAACATATCTATATTTAAAATATATTATTATTTCCCTGGTGTAGGAAAAGATTCAAGGTGCTCAAGATTGAAAGAGGAAAAATGAGATAGAATCTATTAAAGCAGTCCGCATAAGAAAACATGTCTAACCAAGTTAGTTACATGAAGAATGGAACACTTGCTTGGATATAGTTGACCCATCATGGAAATTGATTCCATGTAGTAGGAAATGGTGAAAGGTTAATTGAAAATCTTACACTTTGAATTTGTCTAACTGGATAAATGACGGCTCCTACTCATTCAACCATGGAAGAGAAGAGAAGGTCATATCTGTGAAAAATTCTAAGTTCTGTTTTGAATGTTATGAGATACCGATTCCTTTTGAGATGCACAAGTGCAACTGCTACCTAGAAAAATGACAAAATTTGGAATTTCAGCAAATAAGGACAAGAAGGAAGGAAGTAAAGAGAATACCATAAAATGCTAAGAAATTATATCAAATTTTGGGTATCCCTAATGTTTAAATTCTAAGAGGAGAAGAAATAAATGAAGACTTATATGGATGGGCAGAAAGGTGGAGTATGAGATGAATTAGTAGACTATATTATGCTCGAAGGTCAAGAGAAAAAAAGAAAATGATTAATAAAGTCTAATAGTACTTTGAATTCAAATAAGAAAGCATTTTAAAATGTGAATTTAAAATAACAACCTAAAGATTACTAAACCAGTAATCTTTATATTTATACAAAGCTATATAAAACCTTCACCATTCTTTTACTTCCTCACTATTGCTTCTCCTTTTTTTTGTATAAATGTTTTGCATTTTTTTTCATGGTGATAGGGCCAGGAATTTAGCTCAGTGATTCCAGGACCTGCCTTCCAAGCACAAGGTCCTGAGTTCGATCCCTGGTACCAAAAAACAAACAAAACAAAACAACAAAACAAAACAAAAAAAGAATAATGAAATGCAGGTAAATTGGAAGAAGGATATAATCATGGATGTGGACTACTAGCTTGCACAAGGCAGTGTCTGTCGTGTAGTAAGTTATCTACATAGTTTTATCATTTACTTACATAATCATCCATATAGAAATGAACTTATTCCAAAATTAGCCATAAGTGGATTACAGATAAGGCATTTGTAATGTGATTTTCTCAGTTTTCAAAAATTAATCATACTTACTGTAAATTAATGCTTGAAAATAAAATTATCCTCTTCATGTGGTTGGTGATCAAGTGATCACCGTCCATTTTTTGCATTCTAACACTCTGTGAATATTTAGTGAAGATTTAATGTAAAATTTGAGAAATTCTGTACCCATGAGGGGAACTGACTCAAGCATGAAAACATACTGAGATAACAGCAACAGTTGGAAATATAATTATCAAGGAAGAATTATTTGGAGGATTGTTATGGAGCCACAGTATGGCTTTTTGTGCTGGTTATGGAAATCAGAGTGATTAGCTTTTGAGTTCTACTGTGATTCTAAGCTAAAGAAGTCTATTTCGTTTTGCTTCCTTATTCACTCCACTCCTAATCATACATTTCTTCCCAGACATGATTATCAATATTTATGAAATTGTCCTTCAAATTTACTGGGCACTGGCAGAAAATTAATAATTACATTAGCTATATTAATCCCTGCAGACCTCCTTAAAACAGACTAATGGAAATGGACATATCCTTATAAAGAAAGTAAATAATGGGATTTAGATTAGAACTCTGGGAACTTGCTCCATTTTACCATCATTTAACTACAAAAAATAATATTAACAGCCATTTAAAATAGCACAGAAGATATCAGTGAAGGAGAGTATGGGTATGGGGTGGACACTGTTTTCCCGCCAAATTTCAAATTGGATAATTCTTTACCAACTTCTTAATGGTTCCACTTATTTCACTGAGACAATGCTCATTCTTTTTTCTTCATTATTAGTCATTGTCATTTGCTTTCAAATATTTGCCATGGTATGTTTCAAAAATGCTCCAGTGATATTCTAAAACAGAATGTTTTAATTACTCTCCTGAAAGGCAATAAAACAGTACAATATATTTAAATTGAGTTATATCCTTTGAGTAACACATTTTGAATCAACTAGAACATCCAGAAATTTGTTATTGAAAACAAAATTTCATATTTAGTCATTGAAACTTTTCCACAGTGCTTTAGACCACATGTTGACATAAATTACTATTAAACAGGAAACTCTTCTTGTTAAGGTATCAGTTCAGAAAAGCATTAACAATATCTAAAGGCATATTTCCAACTTAAACCTTTCTATTTCTTTGGACTATTGCTCGTCTCATATCCATCCTTTTTTATGCTTTTAAAAGAAGCACTCAAAACTGCATGGATGGAAAAGCTATCTGGACTTTCTATAATGACGTTGTCTTAAGTGTTTTTCAAGTTGTTTTGATGGATATAATTCATCAAGTCTTTTCTAACTTTGTGCTTACAAAACACAAAACCAAATGTACTCCAAGAGACAGTAAAACAGATCAAATAACATACATTCAATATTTTCCTAAATGCCTAAAAGAAACAAGTGCACTGCTTTCAAAAAAAAGTGGGGCTTGACAACTGCTTTGCTGGCTTTATAATTTTCTTTATCAGATTTGAAATCATTTCTGAAAGGAAGAAGAGTCTACTGCGGACATTTATATTTCAACAAGATAGCTAGCTATTCTGCACTAGGATCTGCAAAGTAAAAACAGAAAATAACCTTAAAGGGACACATTTACTTGTAAGGATTTGAGTATGATTGATACACTTCTAAGAAGAAGATTCTACAGTAGAAAAGAGAATTACTCCACTTTTTCCAATAAAAATAGAAGTATAACTGAAAAGAAAGCATTGGCTTTTTATATTAAAAATACAATTGTTTCACAGACTAATTGTCAAGATATTCAATTTAAGAGCTCTTTAATAATTTTAAATTCTGTCCTTGACAATTACATAAAAATAGTATGTAGTTATCAGAATAAAATAGCATGTGCGGTAACAAAATTAAGATGATGCCTTAACATCTCCATGAACCTGAGTTATTAGTGCTACTTACAGACTATGCCAGCTCTGCTTCCCATTTGAAATATCGAAGGGATGTAAATTTTCTAATAGCCCAAACTTGCTAGTTTCTAGGACACTAGGGAGATCCTAGTGCTTGGGTCCTTGATTATTCTGTGTTCTTCAGCTAGTATTTTCTTATTCATCACCATTCTGTTCACTTACAGTTTGATTAAAGTGCAACTCTACGTACCTCCTTCCACCTCCCTACTTCCCATCTTTATTTCCCCTCTTTCCCCTTTTCTTTCTCCTCTTTCTCTCTTCCCATTTCTTGTCCTCATCCTTTCTCTGATTTCCAAACACCAACAATGCCACTTTTTTGTTAATCAATTAAAATTGTTCATTTCCTTGAAATTAGAAATTCCATATGAATCAGCGATTCTCCTGCTAGGTATCTTCCCCAAAGAGCTTAAGGTATCATGCTACAGAGATGCATACTAATGTTTAGAGCAACACAACTGGCAATAGCTAAATCCTAGAAACACCCTATATACCCATCAATAGATTACTGGATAAAGAAAATATGGTATCTATATATAATGGAAACTACCCTCTACTAAAGAATGACAGGTTTGAGACATTAGGAGGAAAATGGAGCACCTGGAAAATATAATAGATTAGAAAGTAATGTTTTGGTTAAGTATCTTTTTTTCTTAGTCGAAAAAAATTATAGGAGTCAATGTTTACTCTGGCTTTCTTTAAATTTTACACTGTCTCTTTAAATTTGTAATTACTCACATTACTGTATCAAAATGCCTCTGCTTTGAATTTACAACTTCCAAAACATAAAAGATATGATTTTAAAATCTCAGTAGTTTTATAAAAATATAAAATAGCTTCTTTCCAACTATGAAATGTGTTAATGGATGGGGTTGATTACATTATGACTCCCTACCATTTACCTCTTTCTCCCTTTGGTATCAGAGATTTGCATATCTTGCACACTGCTATATTCCTTGCATTGACTTCCTGTAGGTGAAATTTACTTCTACTCCCTAATGGCAAGATTGACCCTGTGACTCACTTCAGGTAATAAAATGAGCCAGAAATGGAGCAATTCCTGGAGGAAGCTTTATGTCCTGTTATCTATTTCCACCAACTATGTTGCTTTTTTCTCTTAGCTACTAGAATAGCGTGCCCCAGTGGGAGTATTCCTTCTTTCTGTGTTTTAGAAGGACACAGAGGCAAAGCTTACCATTTATGTGTACACAGAACACGACAAGAGCTCAACTAATAGTGTGTGCTGCTCAGATGTTAGAGTTACTCATCCTCGTGGCACAACCACAAGGGAGTTGAATAGCATACAAGTACAAAGGTAACTTTTTCTGATATCCAGCATCCAAATTAAAATTAGAATTTTGATACTAATAAAATTCTTGATAAAAGAAAAATAGTCTAAGAAATCACCTGGGTTGGACACATCTTTTTTCCTTCTTCTGTAGGTGGGTTTTAACTGTTATGAGACACTGCACCTGATGAGGTGGTCTTCCATCATTATTCCCCACACAGAGTTGTTGAGGTAAGGGAAATAAAATGCCTAAAATAGCTCCTCCTATTCCTCTTTTGCTTTTTCTATGTGAATTCTCATCCTTTCTCCAAATTCTCCTATTAATAAAAGGAGAATGACAAATAGTGGAAATGAAGCAGAGGGCATCCAAGCAGGACTTTCATTCTTTCAGAAATAGTTGAATTAAATCAAAGTTGCCTGAGGAAGAATAAAAATGTGAGTTTTCTTTCACTGTACCCCTCCACATTGTCTGAACATGCCTCCGAACATCTGATAAACCATTTTGTCTCTGCTAATTAAAAATAAGAAAAGAGTTAGTAGCTTTTTTACTTTTGAGGGGTAGCAAAAGAAATGCTTTTAAAAAATTTCTGCATGAGTTGGCAGGTTACATTTTCTCAGAATTTAAAGCAACTGTGTTTGCTATAGAAAATGATGATTTTAAGGAAAATAATTTATGGTGTTTAGCTTTTTGACTTTTGCTTATTTTGCTTTTTTTTTTCCAAACTGATTTAATTTCAGTACCTCACTCATATAATTCAAATATATGTGTTCATTTTAGAAGTATATTAGTCAAAACAAAGATAAAGAAAAGATGATCTAGGACTTGGTGGTTTTATAGCCATTCTTTAAAAATAGTCTTAAAATGAATTTGTAAAGAAAAACTTTTTAAAGAGAATGTGCCAAGAAAAAATTCAGACCAGAATTTCTTCATATTCTTCTTAGTGGAGTTCATTATTTCTATAATATGACATTATTTTTAATTAGGCTTAATTACTTTTAAAAATAATCTGTTTAGGAAAATGTATTTATAGAAATCTTATAATATAGGTGGATGTGGTAGAAATAGTGCCTTTTGCTTACTGTTGTACACAGAAAAATGCCTCATCAGGATACGAATTTTCTAATCCCCCAAAGTGTGAGCCTGATACCATCCACTGCCAAAGGGACTGTCCAAGTGTCATTAAGTTAAGGGCAACGCAGGTCACATAAAATCACATGGCCAATTCCAAATCTTGGCTGTGTTTGAAAAGGGACACGAGTAGGGAAGAATCATCAGGTACAAGCTAAATAAGTTGCCACCTTTCATTTCAGGAAGGGACTAAAAGCCAAGGAAGGTGGTCTCCATAGAATGCAAGAAAACAAGTACAAGGAATTTCCCCTAGAACCTCCCAAAAGGAACACAGCTCAGTTGACAGCTGGATTTCAGTCTAGTGACATCAATTTGAAATTTCACCTCTCCAGAACTGCACAATAACAAGTCTGTGTTATTAAAGCCTCTAAATTTATGGAAACTTGTTACAATGAACTTCATTTGGTAATGCACTTGCCGAACAGTACTGCCTTTTCCTGCTGCATACAAGCTAGAATAAATGTTCTCATTCTAGCGGTGTCTTAGCAAAACTCATTGCTGGCTACATGCATGTGTAAAAGGCACAAATTGCAATGGCCCATACTCGGTTTGATGATCTGGTGCTATTGTCTTGATATTCTTAATAATGTCAGAATGAGAAGTTCCACATTTTGGTTATATAGATTATCCTGTTAAGATTACAGAAATGAAATATATGCAAAGGTATTGAACATATGTCAATTTGAGGAATGAACTTAAATAATAAGATAAAATGCAATAAAAGCGTGAACTGGCAAACTTTTTTCCATTCTTTAGTTTGTCTCATCAATCTGTTGGTTGTTTGCTGTGCAGAAGCTTTTAAAATTTTTATCATACCATTTGGTGATTCTTAATGTTATTTCTTGGGCAACAGGGATTCTGTTTGTTATGGCTTATGTTTAGATGTCCCCCAAAAGCCTCATCTGGATGAGGTGAGGATTTCTTTTCCAGAGGTGGCTGAATCTGGAATGTGTGATGCTGGAATTAAGGGTATTTGACTACTTAACCACTATACAGGAGTGATTGGTTTAGCACTCACCGCCTTAATATTGGTGGTCTGGATGGGATAAAAGGGTTAGAAAGACACTGTTAAGGCCCCTTGTTGCTTTTGGTACCTTCTGGCTACCATGACTGTTTCTCCTCTGCGATGCCCCTCTGCCATACCACCCTGCCTTGGAGCCAGCTGATTATGGACTGAAACCTGTACAAACTGTGAGCCAAATAAACGTTTCCCCTTTAATTTTGGGTGTTATATATTTTGTTTCAGCAATGAGAGAAAAGCAACTAACACACTATTCATAAAATCTTACTTCTGCCAATGTCTTCAAGGGTTTTACCTATTTTATCTTCCAGTGGATTGTTTCTGTTTTTATATCTAGATCTTTGAGCCATTTTGATTTCATTTTGGCACCTGGTAGATTCAATCTTCTGCATTTGTGTAACAAGATTTCCCAACATCATTTGTTACAGAGACTATCCTTCCCCCAGCTTAACCTCCCTGGGGTTGTTTCTGCATCTTCTATTCTGTTCCATTCTTCTAAGTGTCCATAATAGGTAACTAAAATGAATAGACACTTTCCAGAAGTACTGATGATCAATACACACATGAAAAAGTGTTCAACACCTCTGAACATTAGAAAACTACACATTAAAACAACTCTGAGATTCCATCTTACTCCAGAAAATAATGGCTACTATCAAGAAATCAAACAATAACCAATGATGACAATACTGCAAGGGAAAAAGCACCCTTCTACATTTCTGGTGGGAATGTAGACTTGTACAACCACTATGGAAATCAGTGAGGAGATTCCTCAAAATTCTAGAAATTTAATTTTATCCAGTTATTCCCATTCTGTGGATCTTCCCAAGAGTTAAAGACATCATTCTTCAGCAATACATAGATATCCATACTTAAAGCACCTCAATTCATAATAGCTATATCTTTGATGCAGTCTATATATTCATCAACAGAGGAATGCATAAAAGAAATGTATTTATATTCAATGGAGAACTACTTGTATGCCATTAAGAAGGATAAATTTGAATCATTTGTATGAAAGTGGATGTAACTTGACAGCATAGTGTTAAGTGAAATAAATCAAACAAGTATGCTTAAATATCACATAAATTCTCTTAAATGAGAAATTTGAAGTAAAACAATTTATACAGATCAAGAAAAGACAGACAATAGAAAATAGGGAGATTCATCTTTGTTAAATAAAAATAGGATCTTGAGGTGAAGGGATGGGAGGTAGAAGGGAGCAAAAGAGAACAGAAAGAATTAACATACCTTCTGTTTATGTACCTACTCCCCACAATAAAGGTACAGTATGAAAAAAGAGAACATAAACTTCCCAAATTTCCACTTCTCTCTGTTCCTTCAATCTCCAACCTCAATTAGAGGTTCTAGCAAGGATGCAGAAGTCCAGGAAATACTGGGCTCAGCAGATGGGGAAAATACAACAATACAAATAGATCTCCTGAGTGATGATGTGGACCAGAGCCCTCTGCTTTGGACTGATACAGGCAGGAAATGAATTTTTTATTTTAAGCTCCTAATATTTTAGAGTTGTTTTAGCAATTGAACTCCCTGAATAAAAGAAAGTTCTACCTTATCACCTGAGCAAATATATTATTTCTAAGTATAACAACAGAAGTAACACCAAGAATAACATTTTTCCACTTTTTGTAGTTGTTAATTCACAGAACCTTGAAGAACGTTAGAACAACCATGGACTTTCCCCTAACTAACCCTACCTTTTTTTTCCAGTATGCAAAATCTATAGAGAAGGTGAGTAAAACAATAATAGAAGATTTTATTTCTCTAGTTCCCATCATGGAAAGTATACATTTTCTTGTTTAGGCTTAATTTTGAGAGAGTGAGACCATTACAGTGATTTTATAACCATAAGATTAAACTTACTACCTTGGCCTAGCCCTTTTTTGCCCCCCTGGAGAGACCTTACACCTTATTTGCTTAGCTATATAGATAAAAGAAGATAAAAGCACTGAGTCGATTGTTTAATTATTCAGAGTCAAGCTGGTTTAAAACAAAACATGCTGCTCCTTCTCACTTTGATGCTAATTAAATGTTAATTGTCATAGAGCTTTCTCTCTCTCTCTTCATGTTATACCTTAATATATACTTTCATTAAAAAATGTTTAAGTCAGGAGTGTCTATGACTGTTCTTCCTATGTTTTTAAAATATTTTCCTTGATTATTTTCACCCATGCCTTTGTTCCAGTCTTCTAATCAGGTATACATAGTTACATAAAATGTACACAGTGAATAATAGAAAGGCTGGCCATATATATAGTCGATGAAATGTTTCAAGTATGCAGGGATTGAAAGGATGAGAAGATATTTTGTTGTTATCGGCATGGTTGGGATGACTTGGATGTTGTGGTTCTTAGACTGAATGAAATACAAGTGAAATACAAGTACATTGCACCAGTTGTTCCAAACAATGATTCTGTTTTTACTTTTCTGCTCCACTGAGAAGAGTGACTTCACTGTCAGTGAAACTTATGACAAGGTTGGAAGGGAGATTGATTTTAAGGTGAGAGGGGTGATGTTTGAAAACTACACATCACTGCACATTAAAATTACATTTATAGCCGCTACAAGAAAATATGAATTGATTGAGCAGTGTGTGTTTAGCGTTGATTCAGTAGCATGTAATATGGGAAAATGCTTCTCCTTAGTTGAAACTATATCTTCAAGGATTAAAGATACTTTGCTAGAATATTTATTTTAGAAATGACTTTTATAAATGATTTTTTGTTTTTTGAAAGTTTTATTTTACTTTTAATTGACACAATAATTTAAGGCATGCAGCACACTGTTAATACATGTATGCGTCGTGTAATGATAAAGCAGTGTAATTATCATATCCACCATTTCCAACACTTTTTCTTTGTAGTGAGAATGTTCAAAATGTTCTCTTCTGGGAATTTTAAAACATATAATACATTTCTCTTAACTATAGTCACTCCACTGTGCTTCAGATTGGGCATTCAATTTTAATTATGAAAAGCTAGTAACTTAAGTCACAGAGAAATGAGTGAGTAATGTAAAAGAAACTCATGTTTCTATTTTAGGCAAATATTATTATGGCTTTAGTTTTCAATTATATTTCTGAGGGAAAGTATCATATTTACTGATATTTAAATCACCACTTAAAAGTGGAAAGATATTATTAGTCAAGAATATTTTAATTGTGACATGCTCGAAAACTGTGGACATGACATAAATACTTATTTTCTCTTTCTTTTGACATTAAAATAATATTAAAGCTATAAGCAGTATATACCACAATAATAATGGAAACCAAAGGGTGCCACGAAAAGATGAGAAGTATTTAGCAAATTTCGAGAAGATTGAAAGAAACACATACAATGATGCCTGATCCCAGGAGGCAAACACAGTCTCATTCATAAACAAGGGAGCTTGGCATCGATGATGCACCTGAGTTTTCTGCCAAGCTGTGTTGAAGTCAGGAGGGAAAAGTGGGGCAGACGGCAGCGTCACAGCAGGAACTGCCCATTTCTACCTACAACCAACCCTACAAATGCGGCTGTCTGGGATCATTTCCTACTTTAAAAAAAAAACATGTTGACCATGACTTGAGCAAAGACAACATAAACAAATAAACAAGCAACCCCCCAAAACATAAATAAACACATGCATCGGCACCCTTGTTCCCCTACTTGCAAGTAAAAAACCACTGCAAAATGACCATATCCCTGATTCTCAGGCAGAAGACATGCCCTCCAGGGGACAAAATGGACACAAAGTAGGCAGGACTATTCAACTTTCTTTTACCTCATTAGTAAAAACAAAATTAACAACTATTTCTCACTGCTATAAATACTGTGAAATGAAAGAAAAATCAAAATTAAATAAAAAGAAAACTACTTCTAAGAAGAGAGAATTTAGGAAGTAGGAAAAAAAACCGACGAAAACAAATTTTAATTGCTACTTCCCAAGGGATAAATCCAAAATTAAAAAGTATATCATGTTGATTTTTAAAAGATACATTGAATCAGTAACAAAGTAAGAATTACCTGTAAGCCAAAAATAAAATTCAAAAGGTTTGAAAGATAAATTTGAGGCATATTTCCCAGATATAAACTAAAAATGCACAGAGGTAGAAATATTGAAGAAAATATTAGATAAAAATTTAATAACTATTGGAAACTTCAAAGAAAAGTTTCCAACAATAATAATAATAAACAGAAAAATTTCTGTAGTTTGCTTGATTTCATATTAAAGTTGTCTGAATTATAAACAGAGAAAGAAAAATTATCAACACTTAGACACATTGCGGTGAAATTACAAATCACTGCTATTAAAGAGGAAATGTTAAAACTTTCCATAAAACCATCAGATACAAAGAATATGAAATAGCTCAATATCATTGTTCTTATAAGATAATGGAGGAAATCTTCATAGCTTTAAGTGAACAGTAGTTTTCAAACCAAAATAATTTTTACTGTCACCATTCAGTTTAATTAACTTAGGTTTCCTAGTTATAACTAATATTTATTGAGATAATTGAAGATTGGTATATAGTTAGAAATCCAGGGATCTCTTGAATATTTTGTCTAGTTTCTCTCAATAGTCTAACATTTGGTAAAATATAGTATCGCATCACAACCAGGATATTGACGCTTCTAAAATACAACTGTCTTGTTTAGACTTCTCCAGTTCTTTTACTTGATCTCGTACCTCTGTATGTGTGTGCACATTTATTTAGTCATACACAGTCCTGTTATCTGAGTACATTTATGTATCTGCCACAGCAACCAAGATACTGAAAAATCCCACCAGTTCAAATGCCTCTCATGTTTACCTTTTGTAATTAACCCTTCTGTCTAAGTTACTTTTCTCATTGCTGAGACAAAATACCCATCACCCAAAGTTAAAAGAGGAAAGTTTTCTTTCAGCTTGCAGTTGGTAGATGTTTTAGCCCCAAGTCACCTGGATCAAAAGCAGGTTGGCATGACAGAAGGGTATCACAGAAACTGTCCATGACATGGTGGGCAGCATGGCAGAGGCAGCAGGCAGCAAGCAGCAGCATTTTCGGTTGGTTTCTTTATATTCCAACCAGGCTACATTGCCTTTTGAGTGATTCCACCCACATCCAGGGTAGGGCACCTGTAATTCCAGCATCACATCCTTAATCCCAGCATCACACAACCTAATAGAGCCACCTTTGAAAAGCCCCATCTATGACCACATGAGGCTTTGGGAGGACATCTAGATACAAGCCATAAGATCTATATTTCCCCATTCTATCTCACACTAATTTCTTGTTTGTTTGTTTGTTCGTTTGTTTGAGACAGGGTCTTGCTATGTAGTGTAGACTGAATTTGAACACAATATATAATCCAGGCTGGCCTCCAACTCACAGCAATCGTCCTGCCTGAGCGCCAGAATTACAGCATGCACCACCACTCCTGGCCTTCTCACACTCATTTCCAACCTCTGACAATGACTAATCTCTGTCATTTCTAAATGTTGTCATTTTGAAAATGATGTATAAATGGAATCATATGATATGTAACCTTTTATGACTGGATTTATCATTGGTTGTAATTCCAAGGTAATTATTCCAAGTCATTGTCTGTTATCTAAAACATTCCTTTTCACTACTGAGTAGTAATTGATAAGCACAGTTTGTTCACCTTTCACCTGAAGGACCTTCTGGCTGATTTTGGTGTTTTTCTCTAGAGAATAAAGCTGCTATAAGCAACTGTGTACAGTTATTTGTGTGAAAATTAAATTCTGCTTCTCTTAGGTAAATAATGAGGAGTTTAATTGCTGGGAGGAATGATTTTTGCATATTTCATTTCCTAAAAATGCTTGCCAAACTGTTTTCAAGAGTGCCTTTACAATTTTACATTCCCACTAGTGATTCAGTCTTGTCCAATCCAATAGTGGATTTAATATGCCACTATTCATTATTCTATATCATTTCCATAAATACTAAGTGATTTATCCTCATAGTTTAAATTTGTATTTTTTAATAACAAATTCTATTGAGCATCTATTAATGTTCTTGTTTACTATCTACATATCCATTTCATTAAAATATCTTTTCATGTCTTTTGCCAATTTCTAATTAGGATTTTGAGGGGTTTTTATATTGAGTATTGAGAATTCCTTGTATATTCCAGATATTAGTCAGTATTCAGGAATTTGGTTTGGAAATAATTTCTCCCAGATGGTAGGTAATTTTTCATTTTCTTTATGAAAGATTTCATAGAATATGTGATTTTATTTTGAATTTCTCAGTAGATATTTTCTCAGTAGATATCCTGATATAAATTATATTTCTAATGCTGTGTGAGAACTATTCTCAGTCCTGAATTCTGAAGATTTCCTCTTGTGTTTTACTTTTGCTGAAAGCTTTCTAGTTTTATATTGTACATTTAAGTCTCTGATCCATTTTAATTTGTTTTTATAAAGTGTAAGGCTTAGGTAAAGGTTTGCTTTTTAAATTTTACCTAAGACTGTCCAACTAGCACCTTTTGATAAAGAACCTGTCCTTTCTCCAATGAATTAGTTTTGCACATGTGTCAAATAATCATTAAACATATCTGTGTGGATCTTTTTCGGGGTATTTTATGTAGCCCACTGATCTATATTGAGATCCCCATGCAAAGACTGCACTTAATTACTTTCACTATTTCAAGCTTTAATGCTTGTACTTAGAGAAATTTCTCCCACTCTATTTGTTTATCAAGATTATTTTAGATATTCTTAGGTAATTGTCCATTACATTAATATTGTGGGGTAAGTTTCTGTCTATAATAAACCTTGTGAGATGTTTTTAAAAATTGCATTGTGCCTATTATTTTAGAGAAAATTTATGTCTTTACTATGTTGAATCTTTCAATCCCTGAAGATATGTTGTCAGTTACTGGTTTTATTTGATTTGTTTCACCTCTGCTTTATGTTTTGTTAAGTCTTTATATAAGGATTTCATTTTCTTTAGTATAATTATACTTGGTTTTGCCATTTAACTTTGTTTTCTGCATTTTCCATGTATACGAATATGTGAATTTTTGTACTGACTATCCTGTAAACTAAAAAAAAAAAAAGTTTCGTTTTTTTTCTTTGATAGTCTTCAGAACTGTTAACCTATATAATCAATTCATCTGCAAATGCAGATTATTTCATTATTTCTTTTTAAAAATATAAATTTATTTATTTTTGCCTTATTCCAGAGGATGGAATCTCTACCACCATTTTAACAAAGAGTGGTGAGGTGAACATTTTTTTAATATAAAGGGCGAGTATTCAATCCTTCATCATCAATATGATGTAAATGTTAGGCTTTTTTTTTTTTGGTACCGGGGATTGAACTCGGGTCCTTGAGCTTGCTCAGCAGGCAGCAAAACCACTGAACTAAATCCCCGGCCCAACATTAGGCTTTTTTGGAAACAAAAATAAGGTTCATGATCAAGTTAAAAGAATTCATCTTTATTTGTTTTTCTACCTGGACCTCTGGATCATGAACAATCTTATCAAATACTTTTTCTGCATCTATTGTTGTGACATGATTTTTATATGTTAGCTTTTTGAAAATGGTAGATTACATAGTTTGATTTTCTAGTACTGAGCCAGCTATGCATGGATGCATAAGTCCTACATGGTCATTGATTATAATTCTTTTCACATTTTGTTGTATTAAGTGCAAAATCCCTGCATGAGTTATAGAGATGTATGGCTTTGGACTTTCTGATACTCTTTGTCAGGTTTTTATATCAGGTCATTATTAGCTTCATGAAAAGAATTAAGTGTTCTCACATTTTCTGTTTTCAGGAAGATGTTGTGTACAGTGCGTGTTAATTCTCTTTTAAATGTCTGTAAAAATGTTCAACATAACTGGTCATTTGAGAGATGCAGATGAAAACAACACAGACTCCCCCTCACCCCAGAAAGAGTTGCTGCTATCGAGAAATCAGCCAATAACAAATGCTGGCGGGGGCGTGGAGAGAAAGGAACTCTTCTCCATTGTTGGTGGGAGTGCAGACTGGTGCGACCACCATGGAAATCAGTGTGGACATACCTCAAAGAACTAGGGCTAGCGGTCCCATTTGACCCAGCTATTCCCCTGCTGGGGATCTTCCCAAAAGAATTAAAAGAATCATACCACAGTGTCCCGGCCCGCGGGTAAGTCAACGGAGACCCTAGAGGGGGAGCGAGGATGAGAGGGGACAGGGGACACACGAGAGATGGAGACAAGACAGGTTTCTGATCAAGTCTCGTTTATTGCGGAAGCTGCTACAACATATATACCGTAGGGCGAGAGGGGAGGAGCAAGAGGAGTGTACTGGGGCTACTTCCTTGTTGCCGGGTAGATCTGCAACAAGCCCGGGCATGTCCGTAATAGGCACTCAAGAATTCCAGCGGGGGGGGGCAAGGCCCCCCACACCACAGTGATGTATGTGCACCATATTTATAGCAGCACAATTTGTAATAGCTAAAGCTTGGAAACAGCCCAAGTGCCCATCAACTGGAGACTGGATAAAGAAGATGTGTTTTTTTTTATAAAATGGAGTACTACTCAACCATAAAGAACCAGAAACTAGAGTCATTTATAGCTATATGGATGCATATTGAGGCCATACTCTGAAGTGAAATAAATAGGACACACATGTGTAAATACCAAATAGTTTCTCTAGTGTGAGAAACTGAAAATGTAAATAAGGATTAAAAGGATTAATAATGATTAATTGATACTTTGAAATAGGAAAAGGTCCAAAGGGGTAGGGGTGGTGGGAAGAGATGAGGAAAGGAAAGAATGGAAAGGAAGAACTATGAGAAAAGAAAAAAAGGAAACGAAGTCTATGCAAATAGGGAAGAGTGGAGGGGTGAAGGGGACACAGGTAACGGGGAAAAAATAAGAACCAGGATACATCATGTACAGGTACAAGTGCCCAAAGATAAATGTAAACGTATTGTATACCTAAAATGCACCAATAAAAGAATTTAAACAAACAAAAAAATTCACTAAACTAGCCTTATTGGTCCTATAAATTAAATTGTTGATGAATATGTACTACAAATTTCAATTTATGGAAAATTTGTATCAATAAAATACTGTTCTTAAAAAATAAATAAATATCTGTTAAAGTCTAGTGAAAAAAATCTGGGCTTGAATATTTCTTCTTCAGGAGCTTTTAAATTACAAATTGTTTTCAAAGTTTACAGTACTGTTCATATTATCTATTTTGTCTTAAGTTTTTAGTGTTTTTTTCAAGAATCACCTTTTTGTTTTATTGATATTTTTTCATTGTTTTCCTAATTTCAATTTTAATGAATTCTACTTTACCTTAATATTTTCCTTCCTTCTGTTTGCTTCAAGATTGTATAACTTTTTTTTTCTAACCTTCTGAAGTAAAAGTTCCCAGTTTTGAATGTAAGCATTTAGAGCTACACATTTCTCTCTCAGCACTACATTACCTGTATCTTCTAGATCTTAAAAATTTATCTTTATGTATTTTTAAAAATTCTTTTGAGTTTTCCTCTTTGACTCATATGTACTATTAAAATGTGTTTAGTTTCTATGTGTTCAAATATTTTCCCATCGTGTTTTGATTATTGTTTCCAAATTTGATTCAATGTCAGAGAACATATTCTGTATGATTTTAATTTGTAGAAAAATTTTGACGTATATTTTATGTCTCCCAATAAGGTCTACTGGTTGAATGTTCAATAAGTACTTAAAATATCCATTCTGCTCTTTTTAAATAGTGTTTTATATATTTTAGATCCTTTTGTTTGATTGTGTAGTTTAATTATCTTTGACAGTTTGCTGTGTAGATGTATTCATTGATGTGAATGAAGGTAGAAATGCTAAATTCCCCAGCTGTAACTGTGGATTTGTCTATTTCTACTTTCAGCTCTAGTGAGTTTATCTCTGTGTGTAGGAGTTTATGTAAGTACATGCTTAAGATCAATGTCTTTCTGATACATTAATCATTTATCATTACATAATATCTCTCTTTGTCTCTAGTGTTTTTCTTCCCTCAAGGATCTACATTAGTAATGGTAATAGCTCTTCTTGCTATTGTTTATTAGTCTGTACAATATACAGTAATGCCTCAGTTCACAAATGCTTCTGTTCACAAACAGAAGTGTTGGGAAGAATTTTGGTTCTCTTCACAAACTCCACATCTGGTGACAAACATGAACATAGCCATCATCCCAACAGGAACACAAACATGACCATTTTCCCCAGGATCACGGTGTGAATCAAGTTCATGAACTGCGGTACCACTGTATCTCTTTTAATATATTTCTACTTTCAAATCACCAATACTGTTGAATTTGAAATGTGTTTCTGATAGGCAGCATATTTCAGTGATTTTCAACATCACTCCAAGATTCTATGGCTGACTAGCGTGGTTCGCACAACTTAGTGCACAGACTACAGTTATGATCTATTAATTCAAGGATTTTATCAACAAAGGAGAAGGTGCGTGCAGTGAAATTCAGCACAAGTCATACTGAATGCTTGAAGCAAAGATGTGTGAGAGCATGTGTGAAAAAATATTTTTACTAAGAATGCTAAAGACTTGGGGTCCAGATTTTTTTTCTTAATTTGGCAACTGGCCACATGGGCATGTTCTGCCTAACTTGTACCAAATTCTAGACTCCAAAAGAAAAGCATATATTTGTCATAAACAATGATATTTACACAAAAATATTTATGCTCAATGAGAAATTCAGACAATGATGAAAACCCATTCAAATTCAAGATCTCATATAATGGGTAAGAACCAATCTTATAACCAGGTCTTTCAAGAGTAGTTTCCTTGGGCTTTTTATTTTATTATTTTATTTTATTTTATTTTTTTGTTAAATTCTTTTATTGGTACATTTTAGGTATACAACACAATTACATTTCTCATTGGGAAGTGTACATTTGCATAATGCATTTTGGTTCTTAATTTCTCCCCATTCCTAGACCTCCCCTCACCCCCTCCACCCTTCCCTATTTACAAAGACTTTATTTCCATTTTTTCCATTTCTCAGCATTTTTCCTTTCCCTTCTTTCCTTTCCCCTGCCCCACCCACCACCCCTACCCCTTTGGACCTTTTCTTCCTATTTTACATTATAGATTATTCATTCTAATCATTGGTACATTTTAGGTATACAATATAATGACATTCATCATTGGAAATTTGCACCTTTACATAATCTCTCTTGGTTCTTATTTTTCACCCTTGCCCAGCCCTCCCTTCAACCCCTCCATTCCTCCCTATTTATAAAGATTTTGTTCCTATTTTTCCTTTTGCTCATATTAATCCCATTCCCTTCTATCCTTTCCCCTAGCCCTCCCACTTCCTTCCCCTTTGCCCCTTTTCTTCCTATTTCACATTACCCATGAATTCTTTACCAAAGAGTCCATCATTCAGATCATTTTTTCACACTGTCAATCTATGTCTTTTAAATCTAGTATTTCAAGCACATATATTTAAGTTAGGTTTTTTTGGTGTTGTTTCTTGTTTGGGGGGGGGTTGGCACTGGGGATCAAACTTGGGACCTTGTGCTTGCAAGGCAGGCAGCGGAACCACTTAAGCTAGTTTTTGATGTTAGATGTTAGTGTTTAACCTGTCAAATCATAATTGATTTTCTATCTACTCTAGTTCTCATTCCTTGCCTTTCTTGCTATATTGTATCCTCATAAGATCACTTGTTAAAAGTACCCCATTTTGATTTACTTAGTGTTTGTGTGTGAATCCTTTAGTATACCTTTTATAATAGTTACTGCACCATAATGTACATATGTGACTTACAACAGGCTAGTGGTATCACCAGTTCATACCTTTGAATGCAGTATGGAAATGCCAATTCCTCTTAATTCTCACTTCATATACTATTGTCATGAGGTTTCAGATGTTGTTACATCTACTATTTCAATTATTGAACATTATTTTTAAAACTCATTAAAAAGATAATTTATTGTACATAGCCCCATTTCTTCTCTTTTCATTATTTCTTTTACCTTTCTGATGCTCCCTTGTTATGACTTTGGTCTAAAATGTCTTCAAATGTCTCATGTACTGGGATGGTGCTTGGTGTCAAGGGCAGGTCTCTGGGCCTGTGAGAGGAAAGACTTTATTCTCCTCCAAGCTTCTCTCTTTTCTCTCTGCTTCTTGGTTGCCATATGGTGAACAGCTTTACTCTACCGTGCTATTGTCATTCTGTGTCTGCCTTGGAGCCAGCAAAGCATGAACTGAATCCAGTAAAAATGAACTCCTCCCCTTTTAAATTGCTATCCTAAGGTATTTTATCCTAGTGACCAGAAAGTGACTAATATATACATGACTTCTTTTTAATTTTTTTCTTCCTATTTGAAGAATTTCCTTTAGCTAATCTTTAAGGAAATTCCACTAGTGACAAGTTATTTTAGTTGTAATGATTTTAAGATTTTAATGATTTCATTTTTGTCTCCTATTTAGTTTTATTGGTTATCATAAAATTACCGATTATGGTTCTTTTCTTGCAGCACTTGAAAAAACTTCCACTTTCACATGTTTGCACTCTTTCAGAAAGAAAATTCATCACAAAATGAACCAGCACTTCTTATAGATAATATGCCACTGATCTCAGTTGCTTTCAAATTTTTTGTTTGTGTTTTAAATTTTTCAATAGTTAATTATACTGTTTCTTTGGGTAGATATATTTCAGTTTGCATATATGGGATTTATTCAACTTCCTACTTGTCAATATGTGCTTTGACAAATTCAGAAAATTTCTGGCAATTATTTCTTCAAATGCATGTTCTGTCTTAATTTTTGTTCCTACTTTTTTTCAGGTACCCCAAAGATAAAAATGTTAGACTTCTTGTTATATCTCACAGTTCCCAAAAGCTCTATTTATTTTTAAATGTCCTCTCATTTTCTCTCTGTTGTTCTGATCACAATTCTCTTGTCTAGGCTCATGTTCACTGATTTTAACTTCTGTTAACTTCTACAATTGAGTCCATCCAAGATCCAAGTATTTAAATATTTTTTGTATTTTTAATAATATAATTTAATTTTAGTTTATCTGTTTTCTATTTATTTAGTAATATTTCCTATTTTAAGATATTTTGTAGTTGACTGTTCAAGGATTTTTGATTTTTGCATTCTGATTCTTTTCAGATAACTCTAACATATGACTCTTTTTGATGCTGGTATTAACTGGTTTTGTCTTGACCAGTTAGTCCTTTCCAGATGCTTACTGTTCTATGCAAAAACTATATAGAACAATTGGTGAATTTGAAAGTTTAACATTTATTTTAAGGCAATAAATAAATAAATAAATAAATAAGTGCAAAAAAAGTGCTCAAAGAGAAAAGATACTTTAAAGGAACAAGAGAAGATATGTCCTGTACACAGGACAGGCCACTGTAAGAACAAGAGGACAATGGTGGGAGGTCAGTGGCTGCCGTCTTTCATATCTTTTTTCTGACATTAGATCTAGGCTTTCACATCAAAAGCTTCTTTGATCTCTTGCCAGGAAATTTGTGTTAGGTAGAGGTCTCGGCTTGTTCTTACGTCAGAAGCCTGCTATCAGGTGCCAGGCTCAGGAGCTGCTGCTCTGTGCCCATGGGTAACAAGTCTTGCCAAGTGACGGGTCATTCCCAACTGCCCCAGCCACGTTGCCATGCCCTAGTTGCCTGCCTCACATGTATCTGTTAATTGTCAACTCTTATTTGAAGTTTTTTTTTCTGGGTACTTGGTACGATGGGTGCTATTTGATTGTATTCTGGACTTTCCACCTATTATGTTATAGATTCTAGGTCCCATGTTAAATTTTAAGGAAAATGTTAGCAGGCTGTCCACTTCTTTAGATATAGTACATGGAGCTTCCACACATTGTGGGATGTAATTTCAAGGGTAGTTTAATTACCAAATCTTCCAGTGTTACTTTGTTACAGTGGCTCCCATTCTGCCCTTGGTTTGCTGAAGGAGGTCCCTACATCAGGCTCTCAGTATTCCTCAGTGGAGAGGGTTATAGTGGGATTTCCCTACTGTTTTCCACTCCCAAAGGATTTCTGGTTAGGTGAGGAGATTTTTGAGATTGCCATATAGAGGAATGTTAGACTGAGATCCTGGCTGTAAGTGAGGGCCTCACTAACTTGCCCTATTGATTATCTCTGGAAACAAAATCTTGAACTTTCTATGTCAAAAAGCCTTCCTAGAGTAAGCCATTTGCTACAACTTGTTCTTTTTCAAAAGTTACACTTCCTCAGGCTGGGGATTTAGCTCAGTGGTTCTGGTGCCTGCCTCACAAGCACAAGGTCCCCGAGTTCAATCCCCGGTACCAAAAAAAAAAGTTACACTTCCTCCTTCAGGTCCTGGGAAGGGTCCCATGGAGACTAAAACGTTGCCTAGACAAAGCCACCTACTATATATTTTCCTTTTTTGCTACGCCTGCTTCTCTCTTTTTTCATGTCTGTGTGATAACAGAGCTTCAGGACAAACAGAAGCTACCTCCTGTGGATGCTTATTTTTAGCGAAGGTCCCAACTGATATGGCTTGTAGTGGTGTCTGAATCCCTGAATGTTGTCATTCCTTCTGAGAAGAAATGAGCCTACATGATCTGCTTTCTTTAGCAAATGCCAGTCTGGACTGCTTTTTGGATGAGGGAGTACAGGATGTCCTTCTGCTATTGTGCTTTTCCTTCAATCTTGGCTTCATAAATCTGTTCTCTGATTTCACAGCATTTTTTAGCATTCTCCTGTGCTGTGTCCAGTCCATTTCTAGGACATATAGCTGTCTTAAGAGGGAATATGTTGGTAAAAATAAATCTACATAGCCTTGTACAGACTGTAAGTCTCCTAAATAAATTTTGGGAAAGTACCGATATTATTTAATGATTTACAAAAGTAATTCTGTAAAAAATGAGTTAAATAATTTATTTTACCAGAAAATTAAGCTTGCACTTTTAAAAGAGTGTTTTAAATCTACTAGCTTCCTTTCTTAAAGTATGGTCTGACCAGTGCTGATAGTGAAATAATATCAGGAATCATCTTTACAAAATTCGTGCAATATAAACAACATTTCCCCTTAAATAGGATTTAAAACTTCATTCCAGAGAAGATTTGCTGTGCTAAGAGCAAGGGTAGATAGTGTTCTCATAGAAGTGAGACTCAAATTCATATCTATCTGGTTTAAGAAATTATTTATTTCCCTTCCACCCAATTTAATAATTTTAGTCTCAAACTTTTAGAAATATAATTGACATATAGAACAATGTTTACCTGGAAACCATCAATAGACACAGGATATTTTATTTGTTTTATGTTTGTTTGTTTTTTGGTACCTGGGATCTAACTTGGGACCTTGTGCTCTCAAGGCAGGCAGCAGAACCACTGAGCTAAATCCCTGTCCCAGACACAGGATATTTTAAATGGCTTTGTTTTGTGGATATATGACCTTATAATATGTATTTGAAGTCATCATGTTCTCACCTGAAATCTGACTTTCTATACTTGCTACTAATGAAATTTTGGGTAAACTACTTAATCTTTCTTGTTCATCGTTTTATTTAAAAATATGTAAGTTGGGGTAAATATTTATCCAATCATGTCATTTTAGTGGTTAGCCAGAAAAATGTTGCAAAATTGACTAGAATTATTCCTGACACATAAAAGTCACTTCATAATGCCCAGGCATGGTGGCATACACTGTAGTTCCAGATACCTGAGAGGCTGAGGTGGGAGGATGCTTCAGTCCAGGAATATGAGGGCACCTTGGGCATCAGAAGGAGACCCCTGGCTCAAAATAACAACAAAAATAATGATGCTTAGGCATTACGTATTATTCTCATGATGGTCTTTGATATAATGGTAATGATAATGAAGAAGAATAAGAGAAAGTTTCTTCAAAAATATTAAAGCATAGAAACAAAATATTCAGCATAATAAATCAGCTAGAGTTTAATTACATTGTGTGAAGGAGAGATATGAGAAAATTGGAATATATAATGAGAAAAAGTATAAGTTATATTGAATAGAGCAAAGGGAAATGACAATTTTATAGATTTGAATCAAATTTTTCTTATCTGCATTCACTTTCTGTGTTAAGAATGAAAAAGTAAGATCACCTAGGGAAGCCAAGGGAAAGAAAACATTAATTGAACACATATAAAGTATTCAAAAGTTCTTATAAAAAAGTTAAAAGCTAAAACTAAATTACTGCACTGGGTTCTCTACATCACTTTGGAAAATCCATGCATATGTTGTCAAGTTTTGAATTCCAAGACAGAGAGGCACCACCATCTTGGATGAACTCAGATATTTGAACACCATTTCCATGAGCAAAGAGCTGAAATTTCACTGCTGATTGTAAATATAAATAGAGAAGTTAACACTCAAATCTGAGGCTGCTGCCCAAGATGATATGCAAATGCCCAACATAGGATACATACCAGGAATTAGGTGAAGCATAATAGCATTATATGATCTAATGCAGTCATTTTAATGATGCAGAAACTGAGGTTACAATTTGTAAAATGATAAATGTGCCCTTTTCTGCTAGACAGGAAAAACAAAACAAAAACACTCTATTTTTTTTTAACCAAGTCCACTGATATTATGAGTAACAAGAGATCATTTGTAAAAGAGGAAATGTAGACATATGAATCACAATGATGCATATATGCACAAAGTAGTTTGTAAATAAATTCTATTTTAAAAATGCAATTTCCCCCCATAGTGCACGAAGAAAGAAAGGTCTTAAATAAGAATGGAAAGGGAAACCTAATATACAGTATTTTGGGGGGACAATGTTGAAAAATTTAGGTCGGTTGAATCCTAAAAGCTGTTTTGTTGCTGTTCCTGGTGGCTTGACCCTACCACTTCAGGCAACGAAGTAGCACCATATATCATGAAGGGGAGGTGGAATGGAAGTGGCCTGTTCAAATTTTAAAAGGAGAGAGGACGTGATTTGGGAGTCCATATTCCCTTCCGGGGCTGGTCTAACTTCCTCCAAGCCGGCCTCTTAGACATCTCGCCTTTCCCAATGGTGTTCTGGCTCCTCATCAGCCTGTAACACTCAGGCCTGTGGAGGACATTTCAGAGCCAAGCTGCAGCTGGAGAAACGCTTGTGGAGAACTGGTGTATTTTGTTAGATTTTTTTGATCAAATTATTCAGTGGAGTCTTAGCAAAAAGCTGATACTATTACTGTTTTGGAGAAAAGAAAAAGGAAATATTATCAACAATTAATTCAATTTATTTAATAGGGGCTTTCTAGGGCATTTTTTCTGTGGCCTTTTGTTGTTTGTGGTTTTCAAAAAGGCATGTATTTTATCTAACTCATATTTATTAATGTATTTTTTCATAATATTAACAGATTTTAAACATCTCCACAATGTTTTATTTATTTCCTTCATCCTTCTGCCCAGAGGCTTATAAATTTTATTAATATTTCTAAATAATCATCCTCTTGTTTTCCAATCTTCTCTACTAGTTTCTAGTTTTTAATGTCACTATTTTTTATTTTCAACATGATTTTATTCTGTCTGCTTGTTTTGGTATCATTTGCTCTCTTTTTTTAGGTTCTGAATGGGAAACCAACAAAATTTATTATAAATTTGTCTCAGAGCACTCACAGATGAGTCTTTCAAGTACAGTATCAGTAATACTTTCAACCCACCGTCCCTAGTAGACTAGGTTCAAAATTATGTTCGGTGGAAGGCTTGTGTCACTCTTGTGGGAGTGGACAATGAAAAAGTTTTCTTTCTAAATATTTCTCTTAGTGGTACACATGTGCAGTATATAATGATTACATTACATCCCTCTTGGGGATTTGGCACATGTACATAACATCGTAATTCTTTTTTTCATTCTTGTCCTCTCCCCTTCATCCTTCCTTCCTCCATCTTTAGGTCCACTTCCCTTTTGCAAAAGATCCTATTTCCCTAATTCCTATTATCTATCATTTATTTTGCACTTTATTTATGTTCATATAAGAGAACCCATGAGTTATTTAAGCTTGTGTGTTTGATTTATTTCACTTGACATTATGGTCTAAAGATGCATCCATTTTCCTATAAATGATCCAGGTTTATCCTTTTTCGTGGCAGTGTAGTAGTCCATTGTGTATAAATGCCTCGTTTTCTTTTTCCTTTCATCTGTTGATGGACATATAGGCTGCATCCAAGATTTAGTTATTATGAATTGTACTTTTGTAAACATGAGCATCCATATATAATCACAATATAATGACTTTTACACTTTTGAGAAGATACATAGAAGGGGAATTGCTGTGTGAAAAGGAATTTCCTTTTTTAATTTTTTAAAAAATTCTCTATATGGATTTTCATATTGTTTGTACTAGTTTACATTCCCACCAACAACAGGGAACCATTTGTTTTTATTTGATTTCTTGATGAAAAGCAATTTTTTTCCAGAGTAAGTTGGACTCTTAGCATTTTGTAAATTTGCATTTTTCTATTGGGGAGAAATGTTGAACATTTTTTCATATATTTATTGACCATTTGTACTTCTTCTTTTGAGAAATGTCTAATCACTTCAGTTGCCCATTTTTTGACTGGATCCTTTGTTTTAGGAGGTGTATTTTTTATTCTTTATATGTTCTAGATATTATTTCTCTGTCCAAGGAATAACTGGTAAACTTTTTTTTCCAATTCTGTATGTTGTCTCTTCACTCTATTAGTTGTTTCCTTTGCTGTGCAGAGGTTTTTAATTTGTCATGATCCCCTTTGTTGTATCTTAGAACTATTTCTTGTGTCAGTGACTTCTGTTCTGAAGTCCTTACTCCCATGTCTTTAAGAGGTTTTTTTTCTCCCCCATTAAGTTTATTAGTACATTTTATGCATACATTATGATCACATTCATCATTGGGAATTTGTGCCTTTATGTGATATATCTTGGTTCTTATTTTATCCCCATTCCACTTACTTCCCTTCTACCCCTCAACCACTTCTTATTCATAAAAACTTTGTGTCTGTTTTTTTTCCTTCTTTTCTCATATTTTTTTCTTCTCTTCTTTCCTTTCCCTCACTCCCTCTTCTCCCTACTTCCTCTTCCCTTTCAGACCTTTTCTTGCTATTTTACATTATCTATTATACATTTTGATCCTCATTTATTATTGCAGTTTCTCACAACAGAGAAAATATTAGGTATTTACACATGTGTCCTATTTATTTCACTTAAGAGTATGGCCTCAATGTGCATTCATTTAGCTATAACTGTCTCTAGTTTCTCATTGTTTATGGCTCAGTAGTACTCCACTTTATAGAAGATATAACATCTTCTTTATCCATTCACCAGTTGATGGGCATCTGGGCTGTTTCCAAAATTTAGCTATTACAAACTATGCCACTATAAACATGGGTGCACATATATCACTGTGATATGATGCTTTTAATTCTTTCGGGAAGATACCCAGCAGGGGAATAGCTGGGTCAAATAGGACCTCTAATCCTAGTTCTTTGAGGAATCTCCACATGATTTCCACAATGGTTGCACCAGTCTACACTCCCACCAACAGTGGAGAAGGGTTCCTTTCTCCCCACAGCCCCTCCAGCATTTGTTTTTGGTTGATTTCTTGATAGCAGCCATACTTCCTGGAGTGAGATGGAACTCAGTGTTTTTTGTTTTTTGTTTTTTGTACGGGGGATCAAACTTGGGTCCTTGTCCTTGCGAGGCAGGCAGCAGAACCATTGAGCTAAATCCCCAGCCCAGTGTTGTTTTTATCTGCATCTCTCGAATGATCAGTGATGTTGAACTTTTTTTCATATGTTTATTTGGTCATTCTAATTCTTTGTCTGAGAAATACCTGTTCATTTCAGAAGCCCATTTTTGGATTGGGTATTTACATTTGGGAGTTCTGATTTTTTTTTTTTAAGTTCTTTATATATTCTAGATAGTAGTCCTCTCACCCTCTTTTTCTATTTACTAGGTCCAACCTTACTCTGCAGAGCCAGTTTCTCTCTCACTTTTCATTGTTGCATTCTTGAATAAACTTTGCCACTGCTTTTTCCTTGTTTCATTCAATTTTTTGATTGAGGTGAGAAGAACCTGGAATCTAACTCCAGAAGGACGAGCGAGCAAATCAGAACCTCATAACATTGTAACATTTAGTTGGCGAGCCACTGTTTAGAAGCAAGCTACCCTATATCAACTGTGCTGCTACAAAGATGAATGAAATATTATCCTCAAAGGAGTTTGTACGCCAACATCAGGAATATTTGACCAATATCTAAGATTACTCTATGCCTCCAAGTTATGTGATTCTACATATTGTGTTCAAGAAAAATCTCAGAGTAAAATTAAATAAAATCATTTAACCACACTAAGTAATATTTGAAGTTAATAGTAACATATTGTTTGATTCATCTTGTCATAATTCTATTGATTTCAGTTTACCTGAGAAATTTGATTTATGTTCCATTTTTCTTTTTGATTAATGGACTATGTTTATCCAAAGATTCAGTCCAAAATCCTCTGGTGTATTCCATTTCAAATATATTAAAAGCTTTGTTCCAATGCAAATTGGTTTAATAAATAAATGAATCTCTCAAAGTTAGTTTGGAATATAGACTCTTCAGAGTAAATTTTCTAAGTATTATTCAGTATTATTAGATATATTTCACAGAAATGATTATGTCTCAAGTGTCACTTTAGTTTGAAAGAAAATAGAAAGTGTTATGAAAAATTACAAGTTTACTACCTTCTACAATTTTTGTGAGATTATTTTCATAGTACAATTTGTCCTAAAATCTTACAGGAATAAAACACTTCAATAAATAATAATCTGAGCTGCAGATTTAGCTCAGTGGTTCTGCCACCTGCCTCACAAGCACAAGGTGCCGAGTTCAACCCCGGTATCAAAAATAAAACAAAACAAAACTAATCTGGACAATCTGGTTAAACACTTATAATTACTCATAATGCTATGAAATATAATAGTTGATATATGTTAAATAAATTATGTATATCAATAAGTGGCATTCTATTTCATTAAGCAAAACGTTTTCAATGATTATGCATTGATAACAACAATCTATATAGCATAATATTACTTTGCTATAAAATTATTTGTATGTTAGAATGTGTGGGTTTGAAGAAAGAAAAGGTGTACATAGATATATCTTCATGTCTATCTATGTATATTAACTCTCCTTATCTGAGGAATGTGGGGCTATGTGAGTTATTTTCTAAGTCTCTGGAAGATTACTTTTATTCTTAACATCAACCAATTCTGACATTAACTAAATTACCTATAACTCCATTAAACTCTGATACCACTTAACTGGTTAAGCACTGACTCCAGGTTTAAAAGCTCATTCAGATAAGATTGTCATCTTGTCAGACACTAATCACAGATCCCAAGACACTTCTACTTCTCAACAATCAACCATAAACCAATCAACTGACCCAGTACTCAATTTTGGTAATTTGCTAGACTAGCTTACAGAATGAGGAAAACACATTCACAAGTTTACTGTAAGAATACAAATGAGGAGCAAGACATGGTGGCATAGAGAGGTAGATACAGTAGGGTCTCTGTCCATGTATAAAAGGGGTGCATCACACTTCTGACTCAGGGATGCATTTGCCAAAGTGTCATCTCTATGAACCCTATCATTTAGGATTTTTTAAATGGAAGTTTCATTATATAGAGATGATTTGTTCCTGTTCTCTCCCTGGGGGTTGGGATTAGGGCTGAAACTTTCAAGCTTCTAATCAAGGCTTGGTCTTTCTGGCATCCTATATCCTGAATATTCTGGCATCCTATACCCTATATCCTATATCCTGGCATCCTATATCCTATATCCTGTAGATCAGGGGCCAGACCTCATTAGAACAAAATGTACTCCTGTCATTATTATCACTTCACAAATTTCAATGGGTTTAGGAGCTCTAGGCCAGGAACTAGAGACAAAGAAAAAATAACTCTTTAGGATACCACATTTATTACACTACTTTAAAAAATATATAACAAACATGTGTACTGGGTAGTATAAAAATATAGCGGTAGTGTGATGATTAATCAGGATTGTCAACTAGATTGGATTGAGACATGCTTAGGAGATTATTTCACCACACTTCTGGATGTGTCTAGGAAGGTCATGAGGTTGATGTTGGAGACTCTTATCAGGTGCCTGGCTCCTTCTTGCTGGGGCTTTTCCCCTGCTCTGTGCTTCCTGGATGCTGTGAACTGACCAGTTTATCTCTGGTGTGCACTTCTGCTATAATACTTCTGTCTTGGAGCCAGCCAACTATGAATTGAAACCTCTGAAGTCATGAGCCAATATAAACCATTTCTCCTTTAAGTTGTGTATGTCAGGTGATTTGTGTCAGAAATAAGAAAACTTATATCATAAAATTTTTATAAGTACATAATTAAGGTTAGAAAATCTACTATTTGGCAAAATGCAGACTTCATGTAAATTATTTGTATAGCAAATGTAAACTTTACAATTATCCCTCTCTATTCATGGTTTTTTATACATGGTTTTGCAACTGGCCAAGGATCAACAATATTCAAAAAATTACCTCTGTACTGAAGATGTACAGATATTTTTCTTATCATGTCCTAAGTGGTGTAGCATAACAACAACTTGCATAGTGTTTACATTGTATTATATACTATTAATAATGTAAAGATTAAAGTACTCAGAGTGTCTGCAACAGTCATATAAATACTGTGGCATTTTATATGAGACTCAAGCATCAACAGAATTTGGTATCTGTGAGTCCCAGAACAAATCACCTACAGATACCAAGAGGCCATTGTATTTGTTTGCTTCAATGAATGTCTCTGAAACAGTTTCTGAGAATATTTATCATTTATTAGAAGGTTTTAAGGTAAGTTGACCAAATTTATATGGCTACTTAGGTGACACAATTTGGAGGCCACAAAAACCACCACAACTCACTTGTACCCTTTCTAATATTCTTGCTATATAGGTTGAATTACCAAATAATTGCAATTGTTTACATGATATACATTTGTCTTTAAGGTAGTTTCTTATATGAGATAGAATGCAAAAAGAAACAAGATTAAAGGTAAACTTTACAAATGGCTGTGGCTGAATATTTGTGTCCTCCCAAAATTTGTATACTGAAATCTTAACACCTAATGTTGATATTTATTACACATGGCCCCTCAGAAGTGACTGTGTCCTTTGTACTCCTGGGATTAGTGCTCTAACCAAAGAAGCCCAAGATAACTCCTCTGCCCCTTCTACCAAGTGAGAACATGGCAAACAAATGGCTGTCTAGGAACTGGGCCCTCACTGGATATGGATTTGCTGGTGGCTTGTTACTTTTTAGCCTCCAACATTGTAAGAAATAAATTTCTGTTGTTTATAAGCTGCCTGCTTTAAGGTATTTTGTTATAGCAGCCTAAATGGACTGACAAAGAACAAAGTCATTCTTGATTTATATCTCATAAATAAATGCCAGGAAAAGATTCTATGATGGCTTATTGTTTGGGTTTTAATCTTCTAAATTCCATTAACATTTTTTAAAATGCAGAATTTGCTGACATTTACCTAGTAAACCTCTAATCTAGCTCCCATAATTATCTGTCAGGTCAGTAGCTTTCAGACATCTCTAACAAAAATGAATCTTGTTCTTTTTAGGTCTTTCCAATTATGCCTCTACTCAACCCAGTCAATTTGAGAAACAAAACAAATTTCTGGGATTCCAAGCGACAAATACCTTTTGAACACAAAGTAAGGGGTAGGACGTGATTTTATATATATACTTTTTTTTTTCTATTCAAAGCTTAGTTTAAGGTAATTCAAACATGAGTGAAGTTCAAATGTTCAAATTCTAATTAGAGTTGCAATTACAAAGTGCCTAATTGCTTGATTTTGGTGTCAAAAAAAATTTTTGCTTTCGAGATACCCATAATATAATATGTGAAAGGCTAATGCAAACATAGTATTAATTTAGAGGGAATAAAATGTCACAAGTTGATATCACACATCAATTTCATAGTTTATAAGTTTGTAAGATTAATTGGCCATGAATTATGTAGATCGTTTATGAGATGAAACAAAAGATAATTAAATTCTGCTCTCTGGGAGAAGTTGGGCCACAATTCAGAACATAAAATCTTCCCTGAGAGGATAGAAACTGGAGAAAGCGGAAGATCACTGGGCTCTTGTGTGAGTAGAATGTGAATAAAGGATGTAAGTAAAAAACATCAGCGACACCGGTCCTGAATAAGCCTCCACCCCACCTTAAAAAACCCAGACTTTGAATTCCAGGACAAAGTATCAAGCACAAAGGCCAACTTATACCTGTGCTTGGTTATAGTAAGAATTACAGTAGTTGAAGAGAGTTGAAAGCAAGAATGTAATTATTTTAAAACTACTCAAATGTTTAGCTTCATTCTGTCACTGGATGTTGCACCTCCTTACTTTCTTTTTTAAAGTTAAATTATGTAAATCAGTTTACATCATCCCCACAATACCTCAAAAAGGTAAACGGAACAAGATTAAAAACACCCAATAAAATATTTCTGTGTGCTCTTGCTAGCAAGTGATGTGTTTCATCATGGAATTTAAGAATGCGCACTTGAATCTGTGCCCAAATCACTAAGACTACTGAGAGGAAATTTCAGCTCTGAAATGTAGAGCAGCCAGAACAGCTGGGAAGCCAAGTTTGTGAGCTTACCAGGCAGCAGCTGGGCAAGGATTGAACAAAAAACATAATTCCAGTGCTTTGGAGAAAAGAGAGTGATGAAAAGCATAGTTTAAATTTTTTTTGGTGTAACAAGAAAATCACTTTTTAAAAATTACTAGCTGATCAGCACTTTAAGATACAATGTCATTTTAAGGCACTTTGAAAAGTTCATGTTCTTCAACTCCCTCACAGCCATTAATGTCATTCACAGATCACTGCCAAGATAAATTTCCCTTCTCTTTGATTTCAGACTGGTCACTGGAGTAACTTGAATAATATTTCAATTTGTTGAGAAAATTTAAATTAAAATAGGAAAAACAAGGTTTAATTTTACAGCATAAGCTTTAAGGAAAAGAAATTAGGGAATTTGCCATTTCTTCAGTGTTCTTAACGTTGGACCTAAGGGCAAAATGCCAAAAACAAGTCCTGGAAGGAGGAAGCAGAAAATCTATGAGAAAGATATATTAAATTTTATGTAAGTACAGTTTTCTTTTTTCTTTCTTTCTTTCCTTCCTTTCTTTCTCTCCTCCCTCTTTCTTTTGTTCTTCCCATAGTATTGAGGATTGAATCTAGGACATTTTACTGAATTACATCCCTAGCCCTCATTGTTTATTTTTTAACTTTAGACAGTGTCTCCTGATAGACTCAAACTTGTGATCCTTCTGCCTTAGTCTCCCAGAGGACTGCAATGATAGACCTGGACCACCATGCCTGGCAGTTATCTTTTTAAATTTTCTATTGCAGTATATTTATTTCTGCCCAATAATTAGAGGAGTTCTGGAATTGTTTTTTAAAAAATACTTCCTTGTGATATTAAAAATACACGAGGCCAAAAATCAATAAACCTAAGAGTGTACAGATCAAGACCAGGGGTGGTTTTATTAAATCCTATATAACAAGTAAAGTTTGACCAGTGTCTCACACCCCCCTTTTCTTAATCCAGTCCATATTTCTCTAAACCTACTTCCTCATCTACTGTCCTCAGTCTTGAAAACTTTAATATCAACACCCTCAAAAGTTTTCTTTCAAAGAAGTAATAAAATTCAAATAGATTTATATTTGTATAATTTGCTGCGTCCATTTTCTAGAGCTGGATGAGAAGCTCCATTAATTTCTGAGTATTTGATATTTCTATGTGAGATGACAGTTGCACTCTGTACATAGGCATGACAGAGCCTTTGATGACTAGCTGATAACCAGTGACAAACACCTATGTGCTAGGTAGGGTAATGGAAAGAGAGATTTATTTAGAACCACAAGAAACTCCTGTCCTAATGATACATACTTACACATATTAGGCAAACTACCCAATGTTTCTAAAAGCTAGTAAATATGTGCAGTATTATACATGCATGAAATGAAAGACGTATTCAGGATATGAGCCTATGGAATGTGACTAAACAAAATGTATGACACTAACTGGCCAAAGGAATCACTGGGCATCCTCTCAGTGGAGATGCAGGTCTAGTCTAGTGGGCCCTTGGGGGAATAGCTGATTTTGTAGGGCTGTGCACTTTTTATTCTCTTTCTGTACTGAGACTATATTAAAACTTTGTAAGGATTGTAATAAAGTTAATATGAATGTTTATTGCACAGAAGAGTGCAAATTAATTTTATAAAATAAAAATATTATTTAGTTCTACCCTATAGAAAAGGTAGCCTCAAATATTACATTTTATATCATATAGAATATTAGTTTTGCCACTCTTAGTAAATTCATTTTATTGCTTCTGTTTGCCTACTCCTACCACTACCATCATCTTGTATCAACTATGCACTTTTAACATCTGATTCCCATATATGGGTTAAGGCTGCTATAACAAAATACCACATACATTTATGGCCTCATAGTTCTGGGGCCTAAAATGTCAAGATCAAGGGGTCAGTGGAGTTTTTTTCTTCTACTGCCTTTCACTTATTGTGCACATAACCCTGCTTTCCTAGCTGTGTGTTTATGTGGTCTAATGTCTGCATATCCTTGTATCCTAATCTCCTTTTCTTCTCAGTAAGATAACAGTCCTACTGGCTTAAGAACCACGCTAAAAACATCAGTTTAACTTGAATTACCTCTTTAAGATCAGAATCTCCAAATACAGTTGCATTTTAAAGTACTAGGTGTTAGACCAAAATATGAGTTTGTTAGAACAAAATTAAGCCCATAAAACAATATTGCTTAACTCTAACTCTGACCCGAATCCTAGGAAAATTTCTGAGAGAGCCTCATTTAATTTTTGCATGGGAGTTAACAGGCTTTTGCTTTTTGAAAAATTTTAATTTAGAAGCCAAGAGATAGGGATATGCTACATCTTAAATCATATTTTATCACTCAGCTACAGAAAATAACATTCCCACCCTACTGTAGAAGATGTATGAATTTAAAATATTTAGCTCATTGCCCATAGCAGTGAGTGACATGCATTTTCTTGATATACAGTGGTCAGGTATGGATGGAATCCCAGAAGAAGTAAAAATTTTCAAAAAGATTATAAAATTTTTGTTGCAAGAAAATATAGAGACAAATATTCATGTTGGAAAGAAAACTTTCATTCTTAAGTTAAAAATCAGCTTTAATTTTTTTTCTCTTAACTATGAGAAGAGAAGGAAGGCAGTAAAGGGAAGGAAATATGATGTATGTTTTGATAACTGACTAGATCTCTGTGGAATTGTGTAGTTGTCACTTTACGTCATCTTCCTTTACACAAGCTTGCTTTATTAAGACCTGCTGAGATTAATATTGGCTGAACTGGCTGGTGTCCTTCTCCAGGAAATGAAGCTGATTCTATAGGACTGGTGGTAAAGAGGGGAGAGGAATGAGAAACTAAATAAGCACAAGCTCACCAGGCTCAGCTCCTAGATTGGAAGGGAGAGTAAACTTCAATTCTACTGACTTGCATCTCAACACGATTCTGTCTTTCTTATTGTATAGATTGTTCTCATGTTGAAAAAGTTTCATAAACTCACTCACCTTAAAAATCAGTGGAATCATTTTTAATGATTATTCTAATGTTGACATGCTTAATTATTTGAGTACAAATGTAGCATACAAAGTACATTCTTGGAAATTTCTTACAAATAGATAAAGAATCTTAATGTCAATGAGAGAAACAGAACACTGTGATAAAACACTACAAAGAGGCACTAGTCTTGACTACAAATGATTTCAATATTCTAAAATAGCCTTAAAGTTACCAGTGAAACCAAAATGTTGGCAGGTTGAGATGTGTTAAAGAAACTAAAATAGTTTCAAGGTTTTTAAATACAACATTTTTTTGCCTATAAAATTAACCTGGTGCATTATGTGAAGGTGGTTGGCCATCTATCAATCAAGTCAGTTACTGAAAGTGAGTTTACTCTGTAGTGGACCAAATAATTCACTTTCCTTCTCATTTACTGTCTTTAACCTTCAATCTATTAAAAATGCAACAATAATGACAAAGCCTACCATACAAAATTATTATAAAACTTTGACATATTAATTCAGTGTGTAGACATGCTTGATAAACATATTTTCTATGTAAATAAGTATGTGCTTTTGACCATGATTGTGTCCATGAATAGATATAAATAGTGGAACACTGTCTTTTATTGTTATTTTAGTAAAGTAGCTTAGGCATCATTTTACATAACTGGGACTGCAATGTGTGATAGGAGTCATACAAATGTGTTAGAAAGATTATTGTAACAGTGCAAATGTAAGATTACAAAGCCTTAATTTAAGTCAATAAAGTTAAAGAAGAAAAATGAATATAACTAAGGGAGATGTTAAGAATCTAAAATCATCAAACTTTGATTAAAGAATAGTAAAATAAATAGAAGGAAATGAGAAATCAAAACTATGTATAGATTTTTGGAATGCAAAAGGTGGAATAGTAATAGGTAAACCTGAATACTTTATATCTTCTTAATGATTTGATTTTTTTCCCTACATAATTGTTTTTTTAATTAAATAGCATAAGTATAAATTACAGAAAAAATAAATTGCTTAAAAATACAGAAAATTACATTGCTTTTCCAATCAAATCTCTCATGTAATCCATTTTGCTAAGGCAAAGTCTGTGGCGCTGAATCTTAATTGTCAATTTGACTTGATTAAGAGACTCCTGGAGAGGTGACTGGATCATGACAGTGCTGTATTCCACAGTAGATTAACACACTTGTTTTCATAGCTGAATGTGCTGTTATGCGGTGGGACTCTGGTGGTGTTGGGTCAGATGGGTATGTCTTTAAGAATACATCTCTTATTTGCACTTTTTCCTGGGATTCTGCTTTCAGCCACTATGAGGTGAGCAACATCCCTCTCACAAACCTTTCCATCATGATGTTTCTGCCTTCCAGCCAGCCTAGTATGAACTAAACCCTCTGGAACCATGAGCCAAATAAACCTCTCCATCATTGTATATAACAGGTATATTTTTCCTAGAAATGGAAAAGCTGACTAATACAAACTCCCAGATTCTTAAAGTCTAGGATGACAATGACTGAGATTCTGTGCTCATGTCTTACATTACTTTATGCCACAACTCTCTTGTGCATTCACATGCAAACTAAAAACCTTTTTCTGAATTTTTAAACACAGTAAGTACTTCCCCCACTCAGGCCTTTCCATCTTCTATCTCTCTGCCCAGAAGCTACTCTTTACATGACAATACATTTGACCATTTTCCCCCATGTAACCTCATCTTAGCTATCATCTCCAAATAAAAGACTTTCCTGGGCACAAAATCTAATGTAGACTTTCAATTATTCTTAATTGTAGAATTATATTTACTTTTTCTGGAAAACATGCCAAAATACATTCCTTTACTTATTTGTTTATTAAATATCACTTACAAACATTTTCATATATTTGAATCACAGCAGTAGGGCACTTTACTTTAGTCACTGTATGTCCATCCCTTATTAAAGGACCTGGCATGTAGAAAAGCAATTCTTATGTCTCCATGAAAGACAGAATCTTCAGAAGAATATATGGAAAATAGCCTGCTAGATATTTTAGCATTGTTTTGTTGATGGGAAGATATAGTTAGACAATCACTCTTTGTTTTTGACTCGGTGATGATAATTCTCAGTATTTTGTTGTTTTTTGACATTGTGGTAGAAATTCTTAAAGGGGAGGATAAGAAGTGGAATTAGACACTGTCTATAAATTCCTCATCAGCCACATGGAGTAAGAAAGAAAGTAGACTGTATTATTTTCTTGCTGTTACTGTATATCTAAAATAATCAACTGAAAAAGAGGAAACATTCATTTTTACTCATAATTGTGGAGGTCTCAGTCTGTGGTTGACAGACCTCATTGCTTTTAGGTCTGTGGCAAAAGGCAACACATCATTGTCGGGAGCACATCATGCAGCAAATTGGATTACCCCTGGCTGGAATGATAAAAAGGAAACAAAATGAAGGGGAAGGCTTGGGGCCCACTATTTCCTTCAAGTGCACAGGCCAAAGCACCTGAAGACCTTCCATTTGGCTCCACCTCTCAGAGCTTCTATATCCTCCTAAGTCTCATTCTGTGGACTAAAATAGTCCTCTAAAGGACATTCTCAATCCAAACTGTAGTAACTGCCAAGAAAATATAATTCACCAAGGAGGAAACATGAAGAATTTAAATAGGTTAAAAATAAAAGTCAAGGGTTTCCAGAGGATAGAAATTATTGATATTTATATATACTCCATAGAGATCTCACCAGACTATATATTTGATGAGATTCTTATGCAAATCTCTTACCTATAAAGGACTATAAAGGCTTTTCACTCTCCCCAGGCAGATCCCGTGAAAGTCATAGTCTTTAATGCTGTCTCAAGAGTTCTGGGTGTTGAAATTGGGCAATGATTCATCACTGTACCACCTATCAATGAGCTTTGGTATTCTTAGAACACTGGGAACAAAGAAGAACCAGTATGTTTGTCTTATTTAAAATAGCCATGGTATATACTGTGAAGTCTTGACATGAAAGATTAAGTCTTTTTAAGTTGTTTTGTCATCATAGGAGCAATATACATATTTCTAAAAATAAAATAAAGCAAAACCTAGTTTGTAGAACAGAACATTACATCTGGAATTGAAGGAATTTTCACATAGGTCTTAATAGAAAATTTTAGTAGTTTAACTGGATACTTTATCCATTGAAACTCAGAATCATCTTAGACTAAATAATTGCAATGACTCATCTATTACCACCTGCCATGAAGATGGTATTCACTGAAAAAGAACCAGATGTGGTAAACAAGTTAACATGTGTGCCATTGTCAAATGCTGCTGTTCTAAAGCATGTAAGTGACATGACAATTAATGCCTGTGAACAGCTGGTTCTAAAGAGTATGGAAAGTGACTATTTTGTACCATAAATGGACAAATCCACAGATGTTTCAGGTTGTGCTCGGTTGCTGGCATTTGTTTGTAAGATATATTTTGGAAAACACTATGAATGAAAGCATCCGATTTTACAAAACTTTGCTGGGTGACACACCAGCAAAAGAAAGCTTTCTGAAATATTTCAAATGAGAATACAGATTTTAGGGTGAGCAAGTTGTAGTGTTCTCTTTTAAATATGGACTCAAGCAAATCAAAGATTGAAAATAATGAGAGTTTTCTTTTGCTGACTGCTTTCTGTATATATCATGCTCTCTAAGTCAATGAGGTAAGTGATAATCATTGGAAATATGTGAAAAAATGCCACAAGTTGTCAAATCACTTCTTCATGCTTATATTCAAACTTGTGGTGGAAAAATTTAAAATGGTTCATAAAATGTGATCAAGTGTTAATATTCTTTTTTGATCAAAGATCAAAACTAAAACTGACAGACTAATTAACAATTCATTAAGATTTACAAAGTCAGCTTCTTGGAGTACCTTTTCTGTTTTTCTCTCCCTTTGGCTACTATATATTTCCCCAAAATTTTTATAGGTATCTTTATGAATTCCTTGTTTGTATAAGAGTGGAATATAAATGCTCCTATTACCTAATATATAGGTCCATTTTTTTTTTTTTTTGGTACCGGGGATTGAACTTGGGACCTTGTGCTTGTGAGGCAGGAGCTGGAACTACTGAGCTAAATCCCTGGCCACATACAGGTGCATTTTACTATTAACTCTATTCTACATACACCAGAAAATACATTGAGATTATATATAGTGCAGAGAGAATAATTTTAATCAAGCAGTTGATGAACTTTATGTCAAGGAATTATTGTGCTTTTACTAATTCAGTACCAAAAAATTGCTCTCATAATTGTGACCTAAAGTAAAAGATTCTGGAGTCAAACATCAAAATGAAATGTGTACAATGTTCCAATTAATCAAAAAACAAGAGTTCATAGAGAAAATAAGTTACTTGCACTTAAGAAATGTAATAAAATATGGTTGGAAATAGTTAAAAATGAGGAGGCAGATTTGAAATAATCTAAGACAAAATAGGTAATACTCTTCTGCTCCTCTCACAGGAGCACCTGTGCATTCCTACACATTTTGAAACTGTAAATGTTTTCTCTTAGGATTGCATTCAGGAAAGAACAATGGATTACATTAGTCTTTCCTATATTCATAAGAAAGAGATAGAACATAAATTGGTTGAAAGATGTAAAAAATATATTACTGGTCAAACTTACCTAAATTCATCCTCTGCATTATTATAAATGGAAGAATTAAAATTTATATTCATACATTTTATTACTTTCCCTTGTGACCATGATAGAATGACAGAGACACTATTGTCTTCCTACTTTTAACAATTCAAAAACAGAATATATGAAATGAAAAAATATATGAAATGATGGATATTGAACATTTTAATAACAGGATGATAAATCCCTAAGAGGATTTTTAAAAAATGAAATAATGTAAAACAGAAATGAGTCCTCTTATGAGTGCAACATACTGCACAGAGAGCATTTCTAGAAATGTGAGTTGAGATACACAGTTCTATTTCCAAGGATGGCAAGTCAGCTAGAAACTTTAAGGTGGAATAGGTAGAAAAAGCTGAAAACAGAGAGATAGAACAGAATGATGTCTCTGGAAATATGGGATGGATTCACCTTGACTCTTCATCTCAATAAAGACTAGCATACAGACAATACCAAAGCTAGAAAAGACCCACTGAAAAGAAGCTCACGGAAATTTTCTCAAATTTCACAGAACAAGAATAGTTGTTCTCAGCAGACAAAGTAGAAAGGCTTTCAGATATATGCTAATTTGAGTAAAGTTCTCAGAATGACAATGCTACACTAATAAGGTCATGTTAAAATAGTAGTAAATTGTCCTGGATATACCTAGTGTGATGTGGCAGTTAAGCTTGACTGTGTCAACTTGATTGTCTTGGGATCTGGTGAGGATATTTTTGGAGCACACTAGGGGAGGTCTCTTGATAGATCATGAATGAGTAACATTTGATATTATATATGGATCATTTCCCCTTCCTCTGTGACATTATTTCCCCACTCTACTTTATAGCTACCATGAACTATCTTTGCTCCACTGCACCCTTCTGCCATGGAGATTTTACCTTGGAGCCAGCTCACCATATGCTGAATATCCTGAAACCACGAGCCAAATTAATCCTCTCTTTCTTTAAATTGTGGCTGTCTGGCACTGTGCTCCAGCTGACTAACACAGAAAATTTGTGACAGAAAAGTGGAGTCATTGTTATAACAATACCTGACAAGGTTGTTCAGAAGACTTTGGAATGGTTTGTAGAAGGAATTTGGAAAAGTTTGGAGATACAGGCTAGAGAAACCCTAGAATTTGGTAAGCAGAAGTTGATAAGTGATACTGCTCAGAGCTCAGAAGACCAGAATGTTGATAGGAATGTGGGGAGCAACAGGCAAATAAAGTTTCAGATGGAATTAAGGGCTCTGTTGGACACTGGACTAGAGATTATACATGTTACATTCTGGAACATAATTTGCCTAGATTTTACTCATGTCTTGACACTTTGTGGGAATCTAAGATTAAGGGAATTAGAGATGAAATTTTGAGGCAGCCCAACATTCAGGCTGTGGCATGAGCACTGCTGGATTCTTTCAGCCAAATTTTAATGAGAATCTTAGAAAAAGGAGAGCAGAAAAAAATTAAAAACACAAATATTGGCCCAGAAAGAGCCATATGAAAAGTTGAGGACCAAGAAGGTGTGATTGTTGAGTACATTAACAGGATTAAAGAGAATCCCTAGTGCTTGCTTCGGCAGCACATATATTAAAAAAGAAACCCTAGACTTTGTAGAGAAATAAAAAGAATCCAGGCATCCAGGCACTCAGAAGTTTCTGTTGTCATGGTCACAGGGAGACTGGCTACTGCATACTACAAGTTTTACTAGAATGCAGGATGCAAGAGTTTTGATATCATGAAGTTTTCCACCAAGATTTCAAGGGAAGACTTGGGACATGTGGCAAGAAGCTCCTGAGTGGGAAGTATATGAAACTTTAAGAATACAACCAAAGCTGCAGTGGAGACTTCATGAAAGTGGAGACAGCAGGAAATGTGGAATATTTGCATAAGGAATCTGCAAGATCTGAATAGTACCAGCTAAATGAGAGCCCATGTGGGCTGCAATCCACAGGATCATAAGGCCACCCAATCCCTTTAGAACTCACATCTCGTATTTATGTGTTCCAGGTGCTGGATATAGAGCTACAGGATTTAATGATTGCTGTGTTTGGTTTCAGCCTTGTTTTGGCCAGATTCCTTTCTATTTATTTAGTCCTTCCTTTGGAGAGACTAAACTTGGAATGTTTACCCTGTGGCAATTTACCTTAGGTTTATGTAAATTTTTTTCATTTTTACACAGGTTTGCATCTAAGAATTTGCCTTGAATCTGGGAAGAAATCTGGGTTAAATTTTTTAGCAGAGTTTTACAACTTTGGGGAAGGTATCATTGTCTTTTGATTGTATGTGGGTTCATTGTATCATGTTGCAGAAAAGTCTGAACTTGCTTTTCTATTTATTGGGAGAGTAAGTATGGTTTAAGGAGATCTTTATAGGTTTCAAACTGACAGGAGGACAGGACGGTAAGACTTGATTGTGACAAACTGATTGACTTGAGATCTGTCCAGGGATTAGTAAACCAGACTTCTGGGTGTGTCTGGAGGGAAGTCATGGAAGTGTGACTTTAGCTACTTTATATGTTTCCTGCCCTCTTCCTCTCTGTCACTGTTCTCATCTCAGCTTCCCAGTGAACATGAACACAGCTTCTTTGCTATACCACATCATTATGCCATGATATTTCTTCCTTGGAGACAGGTAACCATGGCCTGAGTCCTCTGAAACCATCAGCCAAATTTACCTCCCTACTTTGTCATATGTGTGGACTATTTTGTCCCAGGAAAGGCAAAGGTGATGAATACACATAGAAAACCTTGAAAGATCAAATTATTTCCAACTAATTTAACTGTAAGTACAATAATATTTGCAAATAGGCAAAATAATACAAATACTGTAGTACAAAAATCACAAAATTCATGTGACACTGACACAGAAAAAAATTTACCAAGCATCAAAAAATGAAATTCAGCCTAAAATAAGAGATGATATCAATCGAGAGAAACACAGCAAAAGACTTAAATAACAGAATCCGAACAGTATATGGAAATGTCCTCTCATTCTTCATTTTTATAAATTTAAAACTTCTTTAAGTATAAAATCTATTAAAAATGGAATGGGGCAATTAGTGAGCTTAAGGATAATATCAAACATTCTATATACATGTATTTTAAAATCTCAGTAGAGGAGAGAGTGGTAGTGGATGTAGGAAAAACAATTTGAATTTGAATATATAATGGTGAAATTCTTTCCAAGTTTGATAAAGCAATAAGCCTGTATTTTCAAAAATCTTTTTGAAGCCCAAGTAAAAATACTAGACTGTTCCATAGCTACATTAGTTCATCTATGATGCATATCACAAGAATAATGCAATAGAGTCCTTATTATATTTTGCCTATCGCTGCATAAACTTTCCTTCACATCCTCTTCAGCTTGATATTTTTGCCACCATTCCTCATGCTGCTAAAAAGCTGTTCTGCACTGCTAGAGTTTACAGAAATTTTAAGGTCTCCAATGACCACTTGTCCTTCGTTTCTCTAGAGGGAAACCGGAGACCCCGGAAAGCACCCACCGACTTTTAAAGAAAGAAAAGGAGACAGCCTGGGGGACGAACAGCAGTTTAATTCCTCTGCACTATTCGACCATCACAAAGGGAAGAAGCAAGGCTTTTATACATGGAGGAAAGCAGCTCAGTTACTCTGGCTATTGTCTTTCTGATTTTCACCTCTGATGATAAGCAATGACTTTAAGTGACTCACAAAAGCTACAGGAGAATTCACAAGTCCCCTGTTTCCATTCACCAATCTTGTACATCAAAAAGCACACCGCAGCCCTCTTCTTATCAGTTGGTATCAAGAGAGCAGGACGACTTTAACCAAAAATCAAGCGGCCCACCATAAACATCACAGATGTGCATAGTGAGTCGTATCTCTCTTACCACCCGTAGAGTCATTGGGTCGAGGTCCTCTGATCCCAGGAAATGGTAAATAAGAAAACTAGGAAAACCTGTTTTTCTTCTGTGAGACTTTTACAAGGTCTCAAAGTTTTCTGGCATTCTTTTAACAAACAGACTTGTGGAATTTCCCAGAAACAACTTAATTCTCTCAGTTAACAAACTTCTTGTGATCTATTCTTACAACTAGATAGCTGACTTCTACCATTTCCCACAACCACTTCTTTTGCGTTCAATTGTTTTCCTTTTTTAGGCAGTCAGTGTTACATACATGTGTTTAGACTTCCTGTTCAAATCTCATTTCTTCTTAAAATTCTTCCCTGAGCAACTTTTACAAAAAAGAAAAAATTAAAATACAGTTAGATTGTAGTCTAATCCTGTCGACACAAATTCTTTACCCTTGGGATTCTTTTGAGAAATAAGATGCTTTGGATTAGTGAGTAAGCATCTACTACATCTTAGTCTATGTCATAGCAGGACAATATAACTTCTTAGGAACAATGCATTCTCCTTTTTGTCCTCCCTGTGGTTTCATGCCCCATGGAGTAAAGGGGCAGACATTTTCTTATAATATCTTCAGTTTCTGAAGAGGAATCTACACACAAACACACTAGCATGTGAGTTTTGTCATTCATGGAAATCATGTTATCAGAGTGTAGCCAAGTCTGATCAACACTATTGCTGTGATAATCTAAACATCATGTAATGTAAATAGTAGCAATATTCACTTATTTTGTAATCAACATTATTTTAGGAACCATGGTCAGGAATGGGATCAGGTAACTGTGGCCCTCTCTTTGACACAGTTTAAGTAAGTACCCCAAATCTCATAATCAAGATAAGCACTTTAATTCAATAATTCAAAAAATTAAACCCTATGCACCTATATATTATGAACGAAATAGCCACAATTTCAGTAAATGTGTGAGACCAAAAGTGACTCCATTTTGCTAATGTGAGACCAGAATGACTCCATTTTGTCCAAAATGGAGCAGTCTCCTTTGTTCTTTCAAATTAATGATTAAATGTGCTTAATCTGGGACAAAAGACATGATCTGTAACTCAAGATTCCTAAACTCATTACTCAGCCATCTGTGTGCCCTAGAAACAAGTGTCCCGGGCCCACTATCTACAGGACAATCTGTTAACGTGCTGACTATCCACACAAGGTGGTCATGACCATGAGAAGAGATGTCTGCTGACCATCAGTACGTGACAGTAGACCACTCACCTTTGTCCCCATTTTTCTTGTAAAAACCTATACGTAATCCCCTTCAACCCCCAATGAGCCTAGCCAATCAAAATTCTATACTTCATACTTGCTAAATGTTAACCAATCATATGGCTGCTAGTGACCGAAGCTTGCTGTAACCTCTATAAAACCCTGCTAATTTGGAACTCGGGGCTCTCAATCTCGATCCGCTGTGTCGGTGACAGTTGAGAGTCCCTGCTTAAGCTTGAATAAACGACCCTCGTGTGCTTACATCGGAAATGGCCTCCTGGTGGTCTTTGGGACTTCGTAATCTGGGCACAACAAATGCAGAATTATTAGTTTTACTGATTTTTCCTCTTTCCTCGGTCCTTCCACATGGCTTGATATGGTGATTTCACTGATTCCGCTTAAGCACTGTGAGTTGACATTTAGTTGAGGAAGTTACCATATTCTTTGATATACTCATTTGTAGCCTCAAGCAGGAAACCAGTTCCATCCCAGAATCAATGTTCACAATAAGAACATAGTTGTATAATCCAGACAAAAATAAGAGGGGATATGGATAATTTTCTGGCTCTCAGTTTTCTAAAATTATCAATAATCTTTCTGAGCTTTAGCTTTATTACCTTACAACTATTTCAAATTGCTAGAAACGATAATATGAAAAACCACACACACACACACATTCCTATTGTGTTTACTTCAAAGTCTTACTATACTTTGTAAAATAAACACAAGACAAAATTGTGTTGCTTATCACTAATTCAAATCCAAGTGTTCTTAATTTTAAGATGGACTTGGCAAGAAATTTTCTAAATTATATCTAATATCTTGCCCCAATACTTGAAGAAATATAACTTTCTTTGGTTGAGTGTGTGTCCAAAATGTCTAACAGCAAGATAGGCTGGTAGCTTCTGTTCACCCTGCTGAACAGAGCAAAAAGGACTGCTATGGATGCTACTGTCACATTGGAGCCATATGGCACAGCTATGGAGTGGGATGTGTATCAGAACAACAGAAAGAGCTATTGAATCAGAACTGAAATGACTGAATTTCAAGAAACACCCCAGAAATTTTATAATAGAAACAAGCAATACATATTTAACCTACATTGATCATGTTACTAATTAAGCACTAATTTTGCTACTTTATACCATATAAAATACTTTCAGAAACAATTCCTGTGAGTCCCATGGCAAGCTTGTGAAGAATGTGAACACTGAGGTCACAGGTACATGAAGAAGACTGAAACCCAAAGTACTCTTGTTCAATTTCATATATGAACTAAAAACTGGAGGGAATTCCTGAAAATTAAGGAATTTTTCTGTGGAAATCCAAGTTTTATCAACTATTCCAAAAATTTTCTGTATCCAAAGGATCCATTTATGAATCCTATCATGAATTTAATTTATTTCCTTTATTCTGAAATCAATTCTCAATCTTTTCTTGACTCATACACTGATTACCTGCATAAATAGAACCCAGATATTTCTTGGATAAAATATATTGAGGGACATACTTAACATTCATCAGTTTGAATATGTTTGATATTTATTAATAATATGTTCACCTGTGATCATTTTGTCATTGTTATTCCTATCTTTGAAATCAACATTTTCTCCAGAGAATCTTGCTCTTTTTTTTAAGGAAGAATGCAACCCAATTCTGGGTTCAATGTGCTTAACTATTGTGATGTCTATTTTTCCAGAATTTCTCAAAGGAAAAACTTGGGAAACAAATAAACAAGCACATTTTTACATCTATGTCTTTCTATATTTGTATACTGAAAATTATGACTTCACACCAATGTCTTTAATATTAGTGTAATACTATATGTTTCACACTAGTTTTCTCCCTACTTGTATTTATTTTACATATTATCTCATGGTTTGTAAGTAGAATTTTATTAAGGGAATCAGAAATGGAAAGAGAAGAGGAAGAAACAGAGCACTGAAAGATGAGTTTTCCTTAATCTTCTTTCTTTCTTTTGCTATAGGTAGTTTTCATTATAAGAATGATTTGCATATTTTTTCATTCTGATCAGAGTAACAGCTTGAGATATTTTACCAAACTACATCCAAAAAATGATATAAGGTTACTAAACACAGGTCTATATTTGAGCCCTAGTCATACTACATGCACATATACAGTCTATATGTTGAGGATGCATTGGAAAGAATCTTTTATCACAACAGATGATTAGAAATTAGTTTCTATGATACTAATTCATTTCATAGAATAATTTCCCATTGACAGTAATTAATTAGAACACTTTAGTATTAATTAGACAAGATTGTCTTTGTAAATGAACAAATCCAATTCCTCTTTTTGCTCCATCAGAAAAATAGAATGAAAGCAATGGAAATAAATATTTGAAGATATCTCATCAACAGCAAATTATTTTGATAGCACAAATAATAAGGAAAAGAATATGTGAAATATGCTAGTCTAATCACTCTTTTTCAGTATCTAGTTCATTTTTTATTGTATGACTCTTCTCTTTATGAGTGCTCTCTTGGTCTTTCAAATTTAATATTATGTGTTTGTGTGTGTTTCATCTTACTTTAAGGAGACTTAATAAATGTGACAGATGTCAGAGTAAAGATCTAAACTCTTGTGAGCTTCCAAGTCATTGTATATGTGGTTTTTTCCTTGGGGAGGTCCAAGTCAATTAAGTAGATCTTCTATTGCCCAGTTGTTAAAACTAGTAAGACACCTAGTCTATTTCATAATCAAGTTACTCCTAGCCCTCCAGACAATCTACTAAATGAAAGAAAAATGAAATACAATGAGGATGATGACAATGTTAATGTCAACTCTATGTGAACTGTATCTTTTTTCCTCATTAGCATTTCTGTTTTTTGTTTTTTGGTTTTTGGTTTTTTTGGTACCGAGGATCAAACTCGGGACCTTGTGCTTGCGAGGTAGGCAGCAGAACAACTGAGCTAAATCCCCAGCGCCCACATAAGCATTTTTGGATAGAGACAAAGAAATTTGTAAGGAGACAGGGCATGCATCTACTGAAAGTATTGTATATCTATGTTCTCAGAGTGAAACAAAGGGTAAAAAACACTGCTGTTTTTAGGATAAATAATAAAAACCTACATTATTAATGATGGTTCCAAGAGAAATGAGAAATATTCATACTTACTGTGGCAGAGAATGTCTCCTATGTAATGGACTTCTGTTTTCCTGTGTTAGGAATCAGCTCAACCTGATTCACATTTCGGCAGCAGTTATCTCCTATTACGTCTTTAACTGTCATTTTGCTTGGCTTGTCTAGGCCTCAACAAATCTTGTTTGACTTGTAAAGGTCTGTTGATTGCAGCATGACTTAAACACTCTTGGTCTGTATTACATGGGTTTTCCTCACCAAGTTTCCTCTGGGGACAAAGGATTAGGAATTCTAAGTGGTAATTGTACTTATTAATGTCAAGTGAGGCTGCATAAGATTTTTCATGTTTTCCCTACAGTGTGATCCCAGTAGAGGACACAGTAGAAGAAATTTATATAAAATGAGATGAACTCTTAAGGACTTCTCAGAGTAGTGGTGGAGGTGTTTTTCCTTTTACAAAGCCGAGATTCACTTCTCAAAAGTGCTTGCCCAGAAGAGAGAAGTACTTTTTGCTTCATTCTTTAAATTTTGTTTGGTTTGCCAGAGTACTTGCCAATGTGATGCAGCATGTGAGGGGTGGGGAGAAATAGAAAGAAATTGAATTACTGAAAAAGAATTTGCTTAGTTAAGCACCTGTTTGTCATTCACCACTTGGAAATTATGGTGAACAGAGAGAAGACATTTCATTAATGAGAAGCTGTGAGAAAGAACGATACTGGTGAGAACTGAGTACCACTGAAACTGATAAGCTTTATTTCTGACATTAAGAATTTGTGCTACAAAATGCCGCTTAGAGTGTACTTTTTAAATGACTGTTGCTGTGCCCCCCGAGAGAGCCAGGATTCAGGTAATTGCTACATAAAAAGCAAAAGCAGCCAGCTCCAGTTATGTTGAGTGACAACAATAATCAACCTGACCAAGACTGCTTACTTCAATTCTCCTTTCAACCAGAATAATGACTACTAGAAAATGAAAGAGGTGTGAACATAATGATCCTTTCTTCTTCTCCCCTCCCCTTTCAAGACATTAAAGACATAAGATATTTAGCCCATGATAGTGGAAAGGAGAAAAAAATTGAATCTCATTTGATATAAAAGTTTAAAAATAATTGGATCAACCTCTTAAGATCAAAATATTCTAACTACTAAAAATGACTAGAAATTTATTAAAAATTTCTAGATATCCAAGGAGTCACAAGCAGCAGTTGCAGAAATAAAATTATTTCATTTTTATATAATCAGAGGTTAAAATTCTTTCATACTTTGTCTATACTAGTTAAATGATCCTAGACATTCACTTAGACTTTTTGAGTTTCAGAGTCTGAAAACATGACTTTATATTTGGACAAAGTAACAAGCAATGGAAATGCATGAAGAGTTGACAGGGTGGAACTTCTTTTTCTCTGGCTTCTGTCATTAGAGAAAAAATAAAGGCTCAATTGGAAAGATCTGAAGGTCAATGTTGTAGAGCAAAAGGGCCTCCAGTGAACCAGGCCAAAAGATGAACAGTGAAGGAGACCTATCTTAGGCATTAGGAGATAGGAAATGACGTGAGATGTCCAGATATGAACAAGAGATGGCTCAACAAGGGAAAAGAGGATTTAGCAAGCCAAAAGACTAATGTCAAAGACAGAACAAGTTTTAGAATTTTTAAAAAAAGGGGCCAGGGATTTAGCTCTGTGGCACTGCACCTACCTTGAAAGCACAAGATCCTGAGTTTGATTCCTGGTACCAACAGAAAGAAAGAAAGAAAGAAAGAAAGAAAGAAAGAAAGAAAGAAAGAAAGAAAGAAAGAAAGAAAGAAAGAAAGAAAGAAAGAAAGAAAGA
>NW_004624732.1:42178545-42207311 GCF_000247695.1 Heterocephalus glaber | reverse complement strand
AGAGAGAGAGAGAGAGAAAGAGAGAGAGAAAAAGAGAATCACAGACTGAGAGACTGAAATAGAATTAACAAAAACAGAAGCACAGCCTTCATATGTCTATAAGATAATTACATTAAAACACTGTTGAGGCATGTGCTCCTTTGAACAAATATCAGTACATATTAAATCTGCTTATTCATGGGGCTACAGAAGTAAGTATGATACAGTCAGGAAATTTAACCGAATTACTTACAATCTGGAGTGATAGACTCCAATATTTCCCTCCCATTTTCTTACTGATAAAAATTTTATAAACCAATAAAAGTTTTATAAACTTTTATGTATCTCAGGTATTTCTGATGCTCTTAACGCATTTTACTTGAAACACTTTCATTCCAAATTGAGTTTTTAGTGTGTTCAATAGTTAAATTCTATCAAAATCCTGATATATAGGTAACTTAGTCAGAACCATGACTGAGATTCACTTGAAAAACTGTAAGTGGATGATCACATAAGGTCTTTTTGTGACCTCTAGTACTATATACTGATTGTCCCAATTGACTGAGTTAGCTGTACTAATATATAAAGAGACCACAGATATTCTTTAATTTGGTCATTTTTCAAGATAAACCATATGTTGATAATGACTGAGCCCAAATTCTAGGTATGCAGGAGAACAGTATCTCTTTCCCTTTGGACATTCCCTTTGGTAAAGTTCTGATTTCTGCTTCCCAAAGAACATGAAGAGAGCTCTTGGTGAGAAGTCTAAAAGTAGCATTTCTGTAAAGCTCTTGTTCGGCTATGTTTTCTCTTTGAAATGCCCCAGTTGAACTATTTCTCTACGAATTTCTCTCCTTACTACTCTGTGATGTTGTATAACAAACTTATTTCTTGCATTTTTTCAAAATACAGTTCTGTTGGTTCCATATCCATGAATTCAACCAATTGCAGATCAAAAATATTAGAAAAAAAATTATATCTGTACTGAAAACACAGATTTTTTTAATCACTGTTTTCTAAACAATATAAGAACTATTTGTACAGCCTTTACATTGTATTAGGTACTGTAAGGAATCTAAGGTTGATTGAAAGTATAAAGGAGGATCTGGATAGGTTATAAGCAAATACTATGTCATTTTTAAGAAAAAGAATTGAACATTGAAATATTTTGGTATCTTTTCTGGTCTTAAAATCAATCCTACATGAATATCAGGAAAGACTGTGCTGTCCCTTAAGTAAAGAATTTTTCATTTATATTATAAATTTCATTTCAGAATGTTGGCTATTCAGTTTAACAATTGAGAATTGTCTGCAGGTTTTGTCCCCTACCTCTATTTCACTTCTTTTTTGCTAAATACTTTTACTCTGTTAAAATCACCCAACATGTCCTTGGGTAAAGAGCTCTTCATAGTCATTTACAATTTGATGTTCCTTGATGAATACTGATTATTACAACCATCACAATGCCTTCTTGGCAATAAGTAAAAAGGCTGTAAATTTCTCATGCTTGATAGCAGAAATAAGCTGAGAATCAAATATGAGATTGAAATGAGAACAGTGAACTTAGTAAAACAGTGAGTAATATGTAGGTGATTTTTTTTAAAGGAGTTGACCTCACTGTCTTCTGCAGGAGGGAACTGTTGCTAGAAGATCATATTTCCATAATGGGGTCCCTTATTTCAATAAGGAAGATGAGATGTCAAATTACTAGAGACCAAGAGGAGGGCTTGACATGAGAAAGATGAGTTAAATTATTAAAATATGTCCCAAGGTCAGAGTGGAAGGTGCTATAACAGTAACTACGGCAACAAAACAAAACTGTGTTCCTAGAAATAATTTAGATTGGCAGGCAACCATGATGTATTTAATTTATTTTAAAATGCAAACTAAAATTTAAAGTGGATGAACAGGAGGTTGAAGGAAACTATCCACATAAAAAGTCATGGTAGTTTTGTGTTTTTTTCCATATTCCGGAGGTTTTATAGATCAATAACCCAAAGACTGAATGAGAGGTTTGGTTTGGTTCCTAACACACTGAAATCTTATAGGAAATATATAAAATGATTCTTGCAGTTATTCTCCAAAGGTATCCATGGATATTCACTTGGGAATCCTTGCTCCTAAGGCTGGTCAAGGTAAATGTCACTCATTCTTCTTGTTCTACAGAAACCCCTAGAGACTTTTCTCAAGTCTCCAGGCACATAACTGAAAATCATTTTACACTTGTCAGTTGGTATAAATCTTTGTTCTAGTTACTATTGTTGTGCAACACATTACTTCAAATGTGGTGTAGTAAATAAACATTGTGTTGTTGTTTTCTTGATGGTCAGGGAATAAGGAAGCGCTTGTTTCACAGCTCCCCTCAGGACTTCTCGAGTTGAAAGATTTTAGTTGAGATTGTACAGTCCCTAAATGTTCATTCTCTAATGTAGTATTTACTGAGTGTTTGGATGTCTTACACTCAAGCTGGTGTGCTCAACAGCAAGCATCCCACATGGAGCACCTAGACACTCTATGTTTTCTTTTTTCCTGATCTAGCTTGGAAAAGCACATAGCATCGCTGTTACTGGACCCTACTGCTTTAACATATAACAAATTGCTATATTTCAAAAAGACCGGAGGGGAAAAATGTTGAGGACATGTGCTAAAATAAATCAGCTTTATCCTCTCATTAATTCCTATGAGGTAGTATTTTTCATAGTTGGAAAAGCAAAAGGAAATTTTGTAAAATTGTCTATTTACCACCTTGGTTAAAGTCGTAAATCAAAACCAACAGTTACATTCCCAGGGAATGGCAAAGATTAATGCTACACTTTGAGTTTTTAAGGATGCAAATGTGACAGACTCTATCATTTTCTCTTTTAATTTACTGGTGTAAGCTCTATAAAAGTTAATGGATTTAGAAGTTGAGTGGAATATCAAAAATTCATATAGGGAGTAGCCCAATTGCTGCTGTTGTGGACAGGGCTAGATCATGTTAATGTAAATATGCATATATATATATATATATATATATATATATAGTATTTGTCTCAGTCATTTCCCCCCATTGCTGGGACAAAGTTACTGACATGCACAACTGAAAGGAGAAAGCTTGACTCTGGCTCACAGTTTCAGAGGTTTCAGTCAATGCTTACCCGGCTCCAAGGCAGAAACATCACAGTGGAAGAGTATGGCAGAGGAAAGCTGCTCAACTAGAGGCAACCAGGAAGAAGAGAGAGTTGAAAGAACCAGAAAGAAAAAAGACAAGGACCAGATATGGTGTCCAAGGTCACTCCCATGACTCACCCAGATATATCTAGAAGTTTGTTTAATCTCCTGTGCATCTCAGAAGCCGATCAAGTAGATAATTGTCACAATATACTGTATAGTCATTTTCATCTGTGAAAAAAGTTGAAACAGCAGCAGTTGGGATTCACGTAGAATGAACGTCAATTATACTTATGATCTTATTCTTAAATAGGTTAATTTCCTTCTCATTGTCATAGTGTACTACCAACAGACCAGGATCCTAGAGTATGATTTTATAGTTGAAATTGTGTATGTTAGACACAATGAGAGAGAAATAACATTTGGGAATTTTGTTAAAAATCATGTTTTCCAGAAGTGGATGTTTAAAGTTTATGAAGATTGAGGAGCTATCCGTACATATTATAGAAGAATTTATGGCTCAAGTGGACTTGGATATTCCTTAATATACCATCCTTAAAACAGAATAAATTATTGCAACTAGCAGTTTTAATTACTAGGGAAGAAGCATAGGCTCTGTTGGGCACACTTCCACGCTTGAAAATAGTACTCCTACTCACTAAGTGGATGATAGGGAAACCTACTTTGGATGAGTGGCTATGGGAAAAGGGACTTTATAGCAGATGTAGTCTATAGTACAAACTATGTTGCAAGCAGCCCCATTGCTTATTTGTATAATTCAGCTGATTCCAAGGGAAGAGTTGATAAGCCATGTTCTTCACAAAAAAATAAATTTGACCAACTGCCTGCTTTTGTATAAATTTTGTCAGAACAAAGCACTACATACATGTTTATGTACTGATTGTCACTGCTTTTCGTACTGCAGTGGTGGGGTTGAATATAGGCAGGTTTGCTTTGCTGAATTATGTTGTGCGACAATTTTAATGAGTACACTTCAATATCAGCCTTTCAAGAACATGTTCAAATTTTAGTTCCATGTCATACTAACTATAATTGCATAACATACAAACCTTGCTGACAGCTCTTCAGTCCATAAAACACTACGCAAATAACATATTCACAGCACTTCATTGGCTAATTATTAACTGATTATTGACTGTTCAGTTCACAGGTATGTAGTTGTGTTGTTTCCTTGTTTCCTAACGATAAACTTATGTGATATTTTATAAAAAAAAGGACAATTAAGAGACCAAAAAAGAAGTTGCATCAAAGACAGACATATATGTGCATACACACACACACACACACACACATACACACATCACAACCAGGATAAGTTTTATTACCAAGAAATAAAACATTTTAATTATCAAGTTTTCAATATTTAAAGTCACAGTTTACTAGATAATAGTAGTTCTTAATATTTTTCCACTTTTTGATACATTTATAATTTTTGCCAGGAATTTCAACTTTATAAAATACATCTTTCAATTAAGATTGCAAGGCGTACTTGAGTAGTCATTTTTATGGTTTCACAATGCTGATTACCAAAGGACTTCTAAAATTGTTAACAAAAGCTATATGGCCCACAAAACCTAAACTATGTATCTGGCTTTTTACATAAAGAGTTTGTCAACTCCTGATTTATATTAGAAGGCCCTAGATATACTCGAAATGTTCAGTTAATAGTTTAAATCATTTGACAGAATTTTAAGTTTTTTATGGAAAAGCCTTAGGAACTGCCAAGAAAATCATATCCTGAATACAAATGATCAACTACTTGAAATTAAAGGTATTTGAAGCTATAAAACTTCTAACGTTAGAGAACATTGCAGTGTTCATTAAAGCAGGGTGGCTTCTATTGAATGGCTAAATGACTTGCATATCTTTTTCTACGCAAATGTTAACTAGAATGCATTTGGAATCATTTTGTTTTGGTGCTTTCTGTCATGTCTTCATGAAAAAAATATGTGGTAATGTAAGAAATGCATGGTTTAAAGATTTCAAAACAGTTCTTTTAAGTTTACTTTTTTGTTGATCTGTCTAGTTTAATAAAAGCAATTATATTTTACATGTAAAAATGTTCTGAGATGGAAAAGTTTACATTTTCCCTACTTTAGCTATACAACATCTTTAACAAAGAAATTCAGTGTATATACTTACATTAAGACGTTGTGAGTAATTTGTAAAAGTAGAAGAAAATTAACTTCATGGAGCATATATTTATTAGCTCTTATTTTTGAGCATTTAGGGATAACAAACTATATGTTTGTGACTTTATGTATTTGCAATTTGAAAGAACATCATAGGTGATGATATTTAATGGTTTTAGTAATTTTCAGATCAGAAGTTAGAGGTGTAGAAAGATCAGAGTAATTAGAGTTCTGTGTGTATCACCATCCACATGCTCATCTCTGTCCATAACTTAATGCTGAGGAGAGCACAGGAGGAAAAATAATTATCATGAAAAAGCATTGCTCAGGCAACTCTTTTTGAACAACATGAATATTGATTTGGGTCGGCAAAAAAATGAAGATGAATGGGAGAGATTTGACCAGTATATTTTGTGTACCACTAAGTGATCTATTGAGAATTTTACTTTCATTTATTTCCACCTTGATGTGAGACTTTGGGTGATATACTTAACACATTTAATCAGAAGTTTTCTCATCTGTAAAATGGAGATAATAGTACTATTTATTATAAATGTTATCTTGGGAATTAAGAGAAATATTGCTTGTGAAAAGCTTAATATAAACAAAAGCGAAAAGTGCTCTGATAGTTATAATGTTCTATAAATGAGCTTTGATTTCAACCAGCAGTCTTTTTTTTTAAAGTAAAATATAGAGTGTGATAAATGATACAAAAGCCATTTAATGTAGTAAGCAGTCAGAAGCCACTTTACCTATTGACCATGATCTGTTTTCTGAGGCAGCCTGGTGAATAACTTCTCATCTTATATTTCATGTTAAATCAGTTTCCTTATATCTTAATAATGCAAAACTATTAGGGGCTGAATAACAGAGAAAATTATAGTTTGGGAAGTGAAGTCAGTTAGAAAATGTGCAAGAGTTTCTTAAAATAAAAGTTAGGAGAGTAGTACACTTCTGTATTGCAGTTTCTTAGCACAGTGTCTACCAAAGGAAGAGCTAGAAACATAAACTCTCCTTGCAAAATCATATCATCAGTCTTTGAAGTAGAAACTCTTTTCTCTTTCTAGGAGACTCATCACTAGTTTAGAACAATTTTGTTTTCAGCTGCTTCCTCAATATATCCTTCAGCTTAAAGTCTAAAATATAGGAGATTGAAAAGAACCAAACTATAAAAGCCATTCAGGCTCTGAGAAATTTCAATCAACTGAAAATGAGGAACTAAGTATATAGCACTGAAAAAGATTCTGCTAAATGAAGTTATAATGGATGAAGATGACACAAAAGAAAAACAAGTTTAAATAATTTGTTATTCAAAATCAGAGAAAAAAAGAATTACCTGATTTTTTTCTTTAATTTAATTTAATGCATTAAATTAATCATCAGTTTTTATTGAATAAAAGAAAATGTGATTTAAAAAGAGACAAAATCTGAATGGGCATTTTTTCAAAAAAGATCTAAATTATGATAAATATATTAAATGTGGTCCAACTTCATTGATCATTAGGGAAATGCAAATCAAAACCACTATAAGACATCACTTCATACCCACTAAGATGATTACTAACAAAAAAATCAAAAGATAGCAAAAGTTGGTGAGAGTATGGAGCAAAGGGAACTCTGGTACACCGTTAATGGGAATGCAGGTTGTTATTACTTTGCTTCACTATAGTACTTTATTCATCTGTATTTCAAAATATCATATTGTGTGTTGTAAATATGCAATCAAGTGTACCTTAAAAGTACATGCACAATGAAAACATAAATAATTTAATGTAGAATGAAATATGACTGAAGAAAATTAGCTGAATCACCCAAGGGAATTAAAACAAAATAAAGGAGAATGAATATCTTCTCTAGTATAGGAAAGAAGAAATCAAACTACTAAAGAACCAGGACAATTAAGTGCAGGACAACCTGGTTCTTCCTTAAATATAAGTAAACATAAAAAGAAATGAAACTGATTTTAGAGACAGCAAAGAACTTTTACTAATAAATAATAAAAATAGACACCTCCAAACTAAAATGCACACAAAAATTCTATGTGCACTTTATAAAAATACACAAATGGTTAATAAACCAAAAGGTACTAAAATATAATCAATCATCAAGTAAATTTAGATTAAAACACTCATGAGAAAGCACTATAGCATATTGGAGTGACTCAAAAAATAAAACTCTTGTTTACTATTGGAAAGGAATTATAATCTTGGTATTTTTGAGTATAGAAACAGCTAAGAAATAATATGGGTCACTGGTTAAGTTGTTCAAATGTTATTTTTCCCTTATAAATTATTAAATTTAGGAAGAAATTTTCTTCCATAAATGTTTCAAAGAAATCTATTTAGAAGAAAAAAGCTGAATAGAGGTGACTGAGTTTCTCTAATCTCTATACTTTGTAATATGCTTTATTTCACTCATCTAGGAAAACTAAATCACCAAATTTTCATTTTTACTGATTAGAACTCCCTGAATAATTCAGTCATTATTTACACTGTGAGAGTGATGAATCATGATGCATATTCTACTACCCTTTTCCTGCTATCAAGTCTCTTATTCATCAAGGTATTCTTAACAAAAAATTGTACATTCGGCGGGGCATATCATGATATAAAATTTGAGTGAAAATTAATATTTTATGTGACTGAAACATTCTTATCTGTTTAATTAAACTCTAAGATGTTCATCGTCTGCCCTTTACATCATTCTTACCTTCTTAAACAAGATGTTCTTGATGCTTTTGATGTTAGAGTTATCACTTTGTGAACAGCAAGGGTGATGTGCTATTCTCATAGGCAATACCTGAGTTTTTGATTCTTTTAAGCATGGCTAATATAGCCAAAATTTGAGTTCTGGACACATGTCAGATTTCTGTCTAGGTGAATACTCATAAATTATACACAATGTTTTAAGTAGGAGAATTAATGATATTACAACTCACATTCATTAATTCATGCATTCAAGATATATTTATTGATTCCTTACTATGCTTCAAAGAGAGTGTATATGTGTAGATAATGATTCATAAAAATACTAGTTGTAGTTACTGGAGTTTGGTTTACATTCCTCCTCATTTCTACTGCTGGATTTAATTTTTCAGGATGGGTCAACTACATTATATTTAATAAGTGATAATAAAATTGAATTTTTAATCAAGAATCCTTTGCCACTCTTCTAATACCAAGTATAAATTATCAAGTTCTGGAAATGAATGAAGATGTTGATAGTTTAGAAAAATGAACTTAAGTGGTGATTGAGTGTAAACTTTTCCCAATTTTGATGAAAAGCAAAATGCAATATAAGGAAGATTACTCCAACTGGACCAGAGTTCAAGCCCCATTTTCATTTTCAGTTCACCCAATTCTATGCTGCAGATTATTTGAATATATTTGAGTCTTAACACAGCTGTTAGAATATATGATCTGATGAAGATGGGTTTTACATTTACCATAAGGGATGAAGTGAGGAGAAACTTCCTGTCGAGTACCCCCTCCCACACATGTGGCTACCTGGCACTGCACATTTTTCATGGTCAAGCATTTGAAAAACAATCTTGATAGAGGATTTCTGTAAGTGGTTTCAGAAGATTATTTATGGCTCTGCAAGGATGCCAGATTGCCTCATTTTGAAACAATTAAAAAGGGAATTTAGGCAACAGTTATTTGCATCTCTAGGAGAAAAACCCATTAACACAAGGCCAGGGGATCATTGGAGCCCAGAGAAGCTACCTTGAATAATAATCCTGGAGCTCTGTAAACTCCAGCAGGCAGTTATGCCTTTCAGAGCAGTAACATGTAGATAGGCACAGAAACAGCAGCTGAGAGTCTTTTAGGGTGATAACTAATATATTTTTTATGAGGCAGACTGAAATGAGACTCCAGAGAAAGCCTCAGAAAAGACTAATCAGAGAGAATAAAATTGGTGACAGAAAGATTGGAGAGTAGAACTCATTGTATAACAAATAAATCATGGTGAAGTCTATGCATGGAAGTCCAAGAAAGCAGACTAAACCAACCTCAGGAATTTGCATTTTGCTAGAGGTCAGCCTAATCAATTATTAACGTTGAATATTTAAACCTTTTAGTATTTTATACTTATGGGAGAAAGCCACTTGTTGACTGGAAAGAAAACATTATACTTCTGTGAGGAGGTCCAAGGTAACATTAAGAAGTAACTGTGGGGGCTGAGGAATTAGCTCAGTGTTGCTGCACATGCCTGGCAAGTGCAAGGTCCTGAGTTCAATTCCTGGAACTGGAAAAAAGAAAGAAAGAAAGAAAGAAAAAAAGAAATGACTGTGCACAGATTTGGAATTTTAAAAAGACAGAAGGATTATTTCAAATAGTAATTTGATCTTTTTAAAATTTACAGTTCTTGGCTTATATTTTAGCAATTAATATACTCACTCCAGTAGTTGACGTTGACACTGATAGTCTTGCCTGATGAAATAAAGTTTTAATTAACACAAAATAAAATACGACCAACTTATTTTAAGAGGTAAGGGCTAGTTTTACTAGCACAAATAGGTAAAGTTAAGGTAAGAAGTAGAGATCATTTTTCTTTTATTTATTTATTTATTTATTTTTCTGCTATTCTTGGGTTGGCTACTTATCATTTAACGTTCAACAAATAAACTATTCCACAATCCACTATGTTCAAGTACTATGCCAGGTACTATGAGTACAACTATATTAAATATTTAATTTTTTCCTTAAAAAGTTCATATTTGATGAAACAGAAAAACACTCTAGGTTTGCTGTTTACACGTGCAATGTGTGTCTTAGGTCTTTTGACAGCAATACTGAGATAAAAATATGGGTATTAGTATTTGTTTTCCTTTCCTGTGTAAGAATACTTGGTTAAAGAATCAGAATGCTAAAATATTCCATCAATTAAGGGCCTCTAGAAATGTAGTAGCATCAAGTCTAACAGTAGGGTTGTTTATTTCTAATGATTATTGGGACAATTTGACAAAAATTCTAATCTGTTTATTCCATTTATTTATGTATTCTAAAAAACGATATATATTTCTACTCAAAAGTGTTAATGTAAATCTCACTGGTTGTACAAGTTCATTCCATGTTGTTCAACCTTCATTATGCTTTTTGTCAAAGCAGCAAAAACAAACAAGTAACAACAGAAAGATTGATTGGGGTTGTGCCTTTGACCAGCACGTGGTAACTTTGATCTGAATGAAATTTACAAATAGGTTTTACAATGTTTTCATGGAACTTTAAATTTCTAATAACAACTGTATGAATAGAGGTAGAATTACCCTCAGTTTTCACTATCTTCTCATCCCTCAAACTATCATTTTTAGGTGATAAATAATTCTGGGATTTAATTTCAGGTTTAAATATATATCATACTTATTCATATTTAATGTACATTTTACTAATTTATTTGCTCTGAATTATTTCTCTTTTTAGTATATTCTATAAATCTTACATATTGTATGTGCTTTTGTAATAAAATAAGTTACAAGCCCTCTACTTTAAATAATTATTTGATTTGTGTAGGATTTTACATTTACTATCCATTGTACCATTCTGAAGACATACTTCTACAATCACTTTGCAGTAAATACTACAAAGTCTCTTTAAATGTATAGAAATTCCTATGTCTTATCATTTAAAGAGCTTTTACTTTTAATTTGGTAGTTTCAGTGATTTTCTTAGAAAATGACAAAATGTGTGTGTACATGTATGTATGAATGGATGCATGCTTAAAATTCCTGTTACTAAATACTTAATATGGCTTTTGAATTTTGTAATCCCATTATTTTTAGCCCAAAGTAATTTCATTCCATTTTTTAAAAGATTATTTGGTCCATTATATCATTTTCAAAAGATTTTTTGTGTAATATATTTGAAAAAAATATATACATTTGTGATTATCTCATTCATATTTTATTTATTTTTGTATTATGTTCTGTATTATTACTATTCAACCGTTTAATTCATTACTGTTGTCAATTATGATACTAACACTAGACTGAGAATTTGTTTTTCTTATGGTGACATTTCAAGTCACTGCTGCTGCTATCTGAAAATAATTGCAATGTAAAGTATAATTCTATTTTCTTTTTAAAGTCTATTTCCTCAGACTGCTTTTGGAATGTTGTGTCTATCATTCGTATTTTATACTATTTACTATATTAATTTTGTCAAGTAGCTTGTAATTATTGTGTAAGCAGGTCATATTTGAGATTTCTTCAAGATTACTGTTTTAAAAAATTAATTTTATTGGTACATTTAAGGTATACAATATAATGACATTCATCATTGGAAATTTGCACCTTTACATAATCCATCTTGTTTCTTATTTTTTCCCCATTCCCTACCCTCCCTTCAACCTCTCCACCCTTCCCGATCTGTAAAGGTTTTTTTCCATTTTTTCTTTTTCTCATATTAATTCCATTCCCTTCTTTCTTTCCCCCTACCCCTCCCACTTCACCTTCCCCTTTGCACCTTTTCTTCCTATTTAAGATTATTTTGACATGCTTGTTTTTGGGTTTCATAAAGAAGTGCCAACAATATAAAATTCTCCATGTAACAGAGATACTACATGAAATAAATAAGAGTAGACATCCTTAGTGACTTGGTGCAATTAAAACAAACATGAGACATAAGTAAATAAGAAATTATTAAATATCATATTTAAAAATCAAATACAGGCCTGCTGTGTTTTTGGAGGACAAGTCTTAAACACACTGCAGCTGTTTCCTTATATCGGTATCACTGATACAATTTTTTCTTTGAGAAGAATATAAACTTCCACTGATTTCAGTTTTTCATTATTATATGCTAATAACTGCACATTAAATTACTTTGCTATGCTTTTATGAATTTCACTTCCCAACAAATAACTGTGAATGTCCAATTGATTAAATACCCATATTGCTTTCATTGTGATGTAAAAATCATTATTAGTAAAAATTGAAGATCTTGACCTATATTCATATGAAATCTATGCAGTCTACAGCAAGAAACTTAAATCTGCGTATTTTACTCTTTTCTTTCAATGTTGTTATCATTAAGTTAATGTCCTTTAGAAATGGAATTTTACCTTTCATTTTGTTCCAATAAACATCATGTATTTCTAATAATTTTATTGAAATAAATATAAAGATTAAAGTATGAGAATAAAATCTACCATTATCACCTTAACTAAATATTCAGGGACTATTTTATGCAAAAATACTCCATATTGTTGCTTTAACCAATAGCTATCAGAACTGGCCTACTTCACTATAAATTTATTTGCAATCACCATAGCAATAACATCCATAAGCATTACTTATCATAATACATGAATAGTCAAAAAACAATGTGAAGAATTGTGTAATTCCATCTAAAGTGGAATCCATATGACAGGATTGATTACTAAAGTACTAAGTATATTTTTAGTTGAGGAAGTCCATTAGTAAAGAAGGAAACAAATATAGATGTTTACTACTGGGGATGTTAATTTTAGGACAAATGATATGATTTATCCAGATAGTATGAAAACACTTAGGAAGGGTAGCAGTTAAAACTGGAAAATAAAAGAAGGCTTCTTGGGAGAAGGAAATTTTGAGTCAATTCTTAAACTGTGAGTGTAATATTTATATAAAATGAGAGGATAGAAGATGAATTTTAAATTTCTAATTGATCAGTTAGGTAATATTCCACAATTTTCCATATTCTTTTCCTCATTCTTGAGTTCCTAACCTCAATTGTTTTCATTATTTTATTTTATTACTATGCCTCAATTTTTTAAAACACTTCTGCATTTCTAATGTAAACTATCATATAAAACCATCTGTTAAATTCTGTTGAGATTAGTAGAAGTATAAATTGAGAGGTTTTGCCTGCAACATAAAGGTTGAACACATTTTTCAATCAGCCTGCTATGTGTCCAGCACCAACCAGAAAGACATACAACATGGACAGAGTGGTAACATAGGAACACCGAGGGCCAGGGACCCAACCCCAAATGTAGTTACAGTCCCAGAAAGGCAAGATCCAGAATCAGAGGAGAAAATAAGAGCAGAAACTGATGGGCTCTCATAAAGGAATGGACTTGTTTTATAGGCAGGCTCTGTCTGGGGTACCAGACTGTCCAAAGCTCAAGGGAATTCTAACAGGGCTTCTGTAAGTGCACATGATGTAACACTAAAGAAAAAGCAAGTAGGTATTCAAATTAGGGCTCTAATATTAATTTCACCACCTCTTACTCTGAAAATTATTAATGAAAACCCATTTATATTTTCTTGATTAAGGAAAGATAATTATAATAATGTCAGGATTGTTATGACCATTAAGTGGAATATTGAAGGTCAAATAAGGAATCAAAATGTTGCATTTTTTCCTCTTCAGATTATTATATGGTGGTGAAAGTGTGTTTCAAGAGTTACCTGTAGCCACAGCTGCTAATTTATTGTTGTGCTTAATAATATCAAACATTTATTAGAGAATGAGGGATCCAGTAGGCACATAAAATCTGGTTACAAGGAAAGAGTATCTGAGGTGGATTGCTACATCTTTTGGGAATGTAAATGCTACTTATGACACTCAACATGTGATTATGAGATAAGAAAGCCCTGTAGTAATAAGTATTGCTACTCAGCACAAATAAAAAAATGCCTGCTTCGCTCATCCCCCATCTTTTATCTCACTTGTACAAGTCAGTCTATCTTTTGGGTGCCCTTCATTTAATAAATGTAAGGACTTCATCCGCTTCTGTTGCGTGCAAGAAAAAGATGATTTTAAAAAATACCATCATAAGTAAATGGTGTGCATAGGCATGGTTTGTGTAAGTACAGCAGTTGGTAATTAGTGTAAATAGAGATCACACCACAAGTATAATTAAGCCACATAAGAAGACTAGACACATTTTTATGAGAAAAAAATGCATCAGATGAATTCCAAATTGTATTTGGATAAACTTTACAACAATATATATTGTGCTTTATATTTGAGTAGACAATATTGTTGCAAAAATAATATTGCTTGTGGATATAGTGTTTCATGTATTTCCAATAATTTCTTAAAGAAAAACTCATTAAAATGAAAACTATTTCTCTTATTTCCTAATTCTGGGTGGTATTATCTACAAGAATTTTAAAAAGTGAAAATACAAATATAGGACATAATTTAAATGACTACAAAAAAACTGATTCTTTAAAGGAATCTTTATTATGCTTTAGCATCAAATGGTTTCACTCTTCCAAGTACTATAGTATAGAATTCATTGCTTTTGTATTATTACTTATTATATTATTTTAAAAAATAATTGAACGTAAACATTTGCACTGCAAAAATGTACCAAAAAAATAAAAAGAGTAGGATCTAGAGATGGATAGTGGGGAAAGGGAGAGAAGAAAAAGGAGTTTAAAAAAGGAATTGCATTGTCTTGTGTATGTGTAAAGATTTCCCACAAGGACACTACAATCATACTAATAAAAATATTAAAATATATATGAATGACAAATGTATCCACCTAAACTAAAAGCTCTTTTGTATGTAGGAAACTTATGTTTCATTCCTGAATTACTTTTCTAAGTATGATGATTCCCAAATAATTAGTAGTCTTTGTTTCAGTAATGTTTAAAAGCTATGAGTGAAATGTTTACAGTCGTAGTTTTTATTTTAGTTTCATTTGTCTCAACATACAACATTATCAGGGGTAAAAATACTTGGTCTGCATTTTAGAGTTTATAAAATATGTTTTCTACACTATTTTTTTTGTGTTCATACCATACCCTTGTTGCTAATTAGTTGAGTTCTTTTGCTCAACCCAGAAAGCTGTTGTTCAGCTCTACCCATTGCTCTTCTCTGAGCATATCTTTATCAGCTGCTAGTTTCTTGAGCTCTTCAAGTCTAACAGCCCCTAGAATTTATAGCTCTTTCTTTTAAAACAACTGCTCTCTACACACTACTCATGAAAAGACTGAGCAGATTTACAGGACCTTTCGAGCTCACACTATGCAAGAAATAAATCATGAACAGATTTACAGGACAACCAGGGCAATGCTTTCTTTGAACAGGACCTGAACAAAAGAGAAGCCTCCTGGACAAACTGGAGACCTATTCAGGGAATGTTGCTTATATAGCAGCAAAAAGCCTTTGATTGGTCCAAATCCAAGCTGGCCAATTGGTCCAAATTGCTTTGAACTCAGGCCTTCTGATCTGAACATACTGCTTGGTCCAACTTTAATTCTGTAGCTTAGTTTAAACTCAAGCCTGTTGCAGTTAGGGTACACATCTGGTGTGGGTGTGGGGCATCCATCACAGCTGCAGATCTCAAGAAGAACCTCCAGAAATCCAAACTGTTTGACTTTCATCTGTCGTGTCTCCAAACTAAAACTATGGAATCTTCAGGAAGGTTAACTATGCTAATCACAGCTTACCACAGTTGGGGAGATCTGATGTTAACAATGGACCCAGATCCTTTCCTGATGTCTGCCAAGTCAGAGTGATTCTTCTGCTTCTTTAATAAAGAGGTAGCAGAATCTGGAGTCATGAGAGTGGGGTGAGGGGCACTATGGCTGACAACAGAGCTACACTACTGTTGAGTGGGCCACATAATGACCACCTAGGGACAATGGGAGGACACTAAGGCAAACTATCCCAGTTCCCTCTCAGGAGACCAAGGAGGAGCAAAGCGAAGCAAGGGAGAGGGGTATGACAGATGTCAATAAACCAACATTGTCACAGGACAAAGAGGAGAGTCAGGGACTTCTGGTCCTCATCCTCATGAGTCACTCATATATAGAAATAAGCCTGGTGTGGTGGGGCATGCCTGTAATCTCAGCACTCAGGAGGCTGAGGCAGGAGGATCACCACAAGTTCAAGGCCAGCCTGGGCTACATAGTGAGTTCAGGGCCAGCCTGAACTACAAAGCAAGACCCTGTCTCAACAGAAAAAAAAAAAAAGAAATACGGACAAAATTTTAAGAGGTTAGGGACATGTATACAATAATAGCCTATCATGCTGGGGTACAAATTAAATTGAGGAACTTCAGGGTAACTATATGTGCTGAGCAGACATGAAATTGCACTTGTTGGGGGGGAGCTAACTTCTCTGCTGAATAAAATTTATATGTGGGAAAATTCCACTTATTCAAGAAAACATATGTATGAAGTTGATTTTCATTATTCATGCCAAATCATGTTCTGTAAAGTTACTGGGAACACTGAATTAGCAAATACTGAATCATTGCTCCCAAGGGAAATATAAGGTGAGATTCCTGAGATTCTTAGCCACACATTTTCACCAATCAATTAATACACAGCTGTGTTTTATACATTTTTGTTTAAATATATCTTATTTAATATAGATTATCTATTCATTAACTTTAAATGCTTGGCCAGGAACACTATAATACATACCAGAGCAAAGCTATCTGACACATATTTTCTACATAAGAATATCACAATTTCCTTGTGTGTAGAGGTGCTGTCAGAACTTTAAAACTGTGTTTGGGGACCATTTTAAATAGTGACATCACCAACGAAGACAGCAAAAAATTGCAAAAAGCCAAGTATTAAAAGAGGCACAAAAAGGACACTTGACTATGTGAAATAACAAGACTGGCTATCTCCTTGTTCAGTGCTGGCTGGGAGAGTGAATGTAGAGTATCTCACATTTCCCACCTCTGTACATGTGAAAATCTTCCAAAAACACTGTACTCATGTCAGGGATTACAAGTAAATTTTAGTCATCAAGCAAATTCTCAATAGAGAATCTATGCATAATGAAGACCAACTTAATGAAACTTCTAAATAAGAAATATTATGGTACACATTAAAACTAGGAAGATGAATACAATACTATTGTTGTGTTTGAGTTCAAAGTCTATCTGGAAAAATGGAATAACGACCGATACCAGAGTTCAATGTGATTGTTTTATTATTGCTAGAAAATCACTAACTATGAAAGAATAGAATGTTTAGTCTTCATGTCTTTCAATTTTCTGTCCATATTACACATCCAGAAGAGCAATTTCAATGTTAATGCTCATTCTTATCAATTTATAAATGAACTGTTCATTTCTAGTATGAAAGAAGTCTAGAGAAACACTGGCTTACTATTCCTCTATATTTTTAATGCTCATTTAGGCAAACATTCTTTACATTCCTATATTATATCCCATCACTATTATATGCTACAACTAAACTAGTTCTATAAGCTGTTAGAAAGAAATAAGCAGCAATAGTACAATACCACAAGTTTATCAAATTTTTCCTTATGTGAATCACATAGAAATATGTTTTATTTCCATAAGACAAATTTCTTCATTTACCTCAAATTTCCAATTATATTTGAAATCTCAAAATTAATTGTCTTTTAAAGTTTTCCTACCTGGTACTGCACTCTGAAAGTAAAATCACGTGTTATGCTACTATTATGTACAGCTAAGTTATGTAGAAATATAATAGGGAGTTGGACCGGGCTGAGTCCTGATGTGAGTCAGGACAAAGGTGATACACATCGCAACCATGGCCAGAGACACATATGTTGGAGACCAGGCCTCAAGACAAAGATGAAATGATCAGGCCTGAAAACTGCCCCAAAGGACAAGATAAGTGGTAACACCTGGCCTAATGAAGTCTAGAGAGACATCAGTCATTCCAGTAGGTGACCAGGACCTCCAGACCCACCATTTCTTAGAAAAAGTCTTTGTTCTTTCCATGCACCCTTGCTATGTGACTTGTTTCCCCACTGGTTCACTATTACCTAAGTGACTATACTTGTAACCTTATTGGTTAACCATAGGTGTAACCCTGTTGTATCCACATGGGTTTTATACTCTGAAACTTCCCTGTAAAGTGGGATCCCAGGCTCCTCATTCAGGTCCCTTCCTGCTTCTCAGGAGCTATCCTTACAATAACTATTTTCCTACTCTTAACCTCTGTTGTTCCTAGAAATCACTCTTTAATTTTTAGAGAACACAAACTCAGCATATTAGGCACCTAACAAGTTGGGAGATGTAATATTTTCATATTTCATCTCCTGTATCACTATTTTTGAAATTAAACACGCCTATTTTCTTGAGATCTGTGTTTCTTAAAATTTTCTCAGAACTCATTGTAATTTTTAATAGATGGCACCCTTACAAAATACCACCACCAACAACAATTTCAAATTTATTTAAAATTTTATTTCTCCAAATAAAATCCTCCCTAATTATCTTCACCAGAACTTTGTCTTTTGTAAGGAATCCTTCATTTTACCTTGCCCCAGGGCTGTAGTGGCAAACATAGTTTAAAATCAGTTGCATGTAATGGGATTATCTTTAAATTTTGGGTCATTTTAAAGTGCCATTATTTCCTACTAATTAAGTTTAAATTGTGTAATAACTACAGCCTCCTGTACCATGGGTCTGCATTTGGTGAACAGGTAACTAAAAAGAGGATGAGTGTGACACCTCTGCTTTTTTTTACTCATATTTCCTGAAAATGTTGGGTCATTTCTGTTCAGCTCTGCAGAAAGCCATGTTAATCACTTGAAAGGTGTTCTCATCACAAGGTTTAATAGCCTTAAACTACCTATCCTATCTTCTCTTTCTTCAGGATTCAGGAGATTTAACGTAAGAGTAGCTAAGTAGATAAGGGTTATCCAGTTGCTAGCTTTCATAACATCCCTTTCTTGACTTTCTAGAAATGGCTAGAAGTCGCTAGACATTGTCTGAAACTTTCAATCACTTTACATTCCAGGAAAAGTAGAAAGTTGAAGACCACCCAAGATGAAGTCAGCTTTCTGAGTGGAAGTAATTGCCATTTGGCAGGAGCTGAGGCTCAGCCAACTCAACCCCACCCCAAGCAAGAACAATCACTTCATGGGAACAGAATTGACCCTCATGCAATAAGGATTCCTCCAGAGAGGATAAACCAGAACCGAGATAACAATCAACCAGACCCCACCCTACCTCAGCATCCTCTACTGGTCCACATTCTTTTATTAAGAGGACTGACTGATCTACAACAAATCTGTGTCCCTTTCCATTTTTCAAGTTGAACTCTCTTCCATATTTTCTTTTTTTCCTTTGTTACATAAGGGGCAGAAGGATCTTTGTCAGTTCCCCATGCTAGAAGCCCTTACCCTTTCCTCTTATTTTCTAATTAAAGTGTTGCCTGTTAAAATTTGTACTTATTTTTTTCAGTTTTATTACCTATTGTTACAGAAGCAAGGACCCATGCTAGCCAGGAATACTCCCTTTTATCTGTACCAATAGTTTCAATTAATTAACTAAGTTTTCTTTGCATTTATTTTATGCTGAATTTATGCCCATGCTATAATTTTTTTTAGTTTCTTCTGGGATAACGTGTGTGTGTGTGTGTGTGTGTGTGTGTGTGTACCATTCCTCTTCTGGTTTAGGAACAATTTGTTGGTTTCCAGCAAGGTGGGTGTCAATTCTTCAGTCAATTCTCATGTATGGATTAATCTGAACACGAGCTCTGTTAAGTACTGAACTTCTTGGATAATTTGTTCACCTGGATATGTTCGATCACCAGGTAATCTTCATCTAAATTATTAAATTCTGCAATATTCTGTGCATTTTTAAGCATGTACATTAAATATTATCAGATTTTTTTTGGCCATTGACCTTGTATACAATCCCACTCTGTGGTCTGGAAACATTGCAAATTCTGCCATTTGAACAGCAGAATGTCACATGTTGCTTCTCTAACGTGATATTGTTCACCCACTTTTTCATACATACTTACTTTATGGCCTGGAAAGTTGCATAGGTTTTCTTAAAGTAAATGTGAAAATTTTAATCTCTTGGTTTGCAAAATTTTGAGGAATTTTCTGGGTCAAGTGACATCCATTTTCATAGATCACCTTAGACCTTTTACAGCAAGGGCTGTCACAATTTTAAATTGTTCCTCACATTATTTTCTCAGGAAAATCGAATTTTTCTTATTTTCAGTGAAATTAGCTCTATATTTCCCATGTCCAAATACAAAGCCTTTCTGAGTTTAAATCCTCTGAATTTAGAATCAGTTCCAATGTTTTTCCAGAACTAAATATTTATTTACATGAAATTGAAATGTGTACTTCCCTTTCATCCAAGAACACAGAATCCCGAAAAGACCCTATAATGCTAGTCCTGAGACTAAAAGCAGAAACACTTGGAACATCGCACTCCTCACCTACCTAACAACATTTTTATTTACATGTTAAAGTGAGGTTCTTTGTGGTCAAAACTGAAGGCTTTTTAATTTGTATTTGCATAAATTTTCAATTTAATTTGATCTCTTAACATTACCTCTCTGCTATAGAGAGAGATTATGCACTCTGTTCAAGTTTGTTCTGTAAAAATCTCACAGGCTATTTATCAGTAGTCTTTAATTTAGAAAATTGCAAATTGTTCTGGGATATGTGGGCAGCAAAAATGTACTAATATTTTATACTTTTGTGTCATTAGAGGGAACAGAGGCTTTTGAAATATCATCTTGTTAATCAGTTGATCTTTCCCCTCAATAATTTGATCTTTCCATTTACTTCTAAAATTACTGGAAATGATATTTTCGGATGATATAAAGTAAAATTCATTTAATGAAAAAAATGACATTTGAAAATAATAGACTTTTTTATATTTAATTCAATTCTGTCACCATTCTTGGTGGCTAATTCATTGCTACTATCATTTAAAACTTTGATCTTCTAACTCATAATGGTTTAAAATTGAGATGATTAGGAATTACAAGATAAAGACTAATGAGAATATGAACAGCATTATGCCCAAAGCACAGCTAATGAGTAGGAAATGTGTGGAATTATTTTAATGTTTGGAATCATATTGGTATTTGAGAAATGTAATTATCATTAGCAATAGCAATTTTTTGCATACACAGATTTTTTAAAATAATTTTAATTTGAGATCTTCAAATTTGTTTAAATATGTAAAAAAATCTCACTATGTCCTTTTAATGTATATGTTTGTATATATATTATGTTTATAATATATATATGTTATGTTTATAATGCAAACTGTGAATTTAGAACTGAATTTTCCATCTATTTAGATCAAGGAACATTTGGACTTACTTTAGAATATATAACTCATCTCATTTCTGCAAGGTACTAGACCATAGGCTATTTCATTATGGGCCAATTTGTTGTAATTTTGGGGCTACTGAATGAGTATTCTGTAGGATATATAATTAAACTGTGAGTTTTTATTTAACTTCTTACCAATGATTATGGACTAAGGTTTATAATTAGAGCAGAAGTAATATATTTATGTAGAGATATATTTTTGGTAAAACTGTAATAGTAAGGAGCATGGAAATATTTTTTATTTGGATAACTTATTTATCATTAATGAGGATAATTTGGGAATTACAAGTAAGATAGTTGTTTTACCAGCAATTCTATCCTAAATTTTTAATTAGGCAAATTTCTATTTGTTCTGCTGAACAAAAGCAAACTCATTGAAGATATAACTATATAAATTGTTCAAGCAATTTTTGATTCTTACATGATAATTCTGTCTTTGGATTTTGAGTAAAACTCATTATTTACAACTAAAATTATCTGTCCTTAAAAAACTGATACTCCAAATATGTGCAATTTATAAAATCTCTTCAGTACTTTGCAGTAATTCAAGAGCATTTAGTAAGTGTTAGCTGAAAGAAAAGGAAAAAGCTGCTGAGTCGAGAATATTACCTAGCTTGTAACTATAATTAAGCACTTTGGCAAATCTTTCTAGAGATTTTTGCATCTTCTTTTAACCGTAAAAATTTGAATTTTTACATGCAATCCCTTTGAGTTGTCAGAAATTTAGGGTAAGCATATTTTGTATAAAAAATTTAATATAATTTATGTCAGAGATGACCTATATATAAGACCCTGTATATAGACCTTCACTGCTGCAATAATTAGAATGAATTAGGTTAACAATATGAGCAGATAGTTCTATCCTACTTATCAATATAAATTCATATAAGCGAGAGGCCTGAAAAATAACAATTCATAAGGGCAGTGCTAGAAAACAAGGAGAGACCAATAAAGAAATTATAAAATAAATATTAATATGATGCCTGAATAAAATGAATGATTTTATTGAAAAAGGAAAATTAGCTATATTGATACAAGAATCAAGAGAAAAGTTGATTTTGCTAATAAGCCCAGAAAAACAATTAAAATGACATTCAAATTTCACAACTAAGCATTCATTAATCCATATGATTGAGATTTTAAAACTTTGAAAATATAGATAATTCTCATGGTTTATTATGAGTCAAAACCAAGTCACTATTTTGTTTGATGTATTTTTATTATTATTGAATGAAAATTTCATTCATTCACTTAATATTCTCTTTTATTTTAACAAAAAGATGAGAAAATATAACCCTTTATTTTCATAATTTTCAGTCAGATTGAATATCTGTTCACATGTTTACTAATCATTAATTTTGTAAGCATTAGTAAATTTTTGAATGACATTCTTTATGATATAGTTCATACGCTGTACCTGTTGAGTAGGAACAAAATATACAGCAATGATTTTCATCAAATTATATAATGTGTTGTCAGGTTTCTGTTACTATAACAAGTACATACCTCATATAATCAACTTATAGGCGAAAAAGTTTATTTTGTCTGACGATTTTGGATGTTCTGGTCCATATATATTAGACTCACTGTTTGTAGTATAGGGTGACTAACGGTAAAGGTAAAGAATGCACAGTGGAGCTTAACTGATGGTTTCATGGCCAGGAAGCATAAAAAAATCAGTGTAAGGACTTGAGTCCCACAGTCCCGTCATGGGTAAAAGCTCAGTGACCTGAAGATACACTTCTAGGTGTTATGATCTTACAACTAACACCTCATGATAGTGCCCCCTAGCATGTGCCTTTAACATATGGGTCTTCAGGGGACATTAAAATCCAAACTACTATACACATCACAATCATCTCTCAGAAGATCTCAAACTAGAATGACCTTTAACTATAACTGAGTTAATTACATTTTTAACAAATATGCATACCCATGAAAATAGTAAATTTATCATCTTATTGATTTATGGCTAGGTCAGGAGACTTGACTTGAGCTGTAGAATTGGAATGTAAGTGAAAGTATGTCAACCCTTACGAGAAATACTGTATTTTCACTCTGCCAGCTTTTCATTTACTTTTCATTTATAGAAGTAAATGTTCTATTTAATGGCTGTCCCTCAACCAAAGTCCACTATTGGTACACGTGGTACAGACCCCAATTCATTGGCAATATTTAGTGGGATTGACCTAACATCTGTCAGAACATGAACAAAAATCCCATGTTATGTAAAATACTTCCACAAATTCATAGAAAAATGACAAAGAATATGAACAGTAAATATCATATAACAAACTGTAAATGAGTACCATAAAAAGGTTCAATATTGATAGAAAAATAAGGCAGTTATCAAGATATGATAAAGCATTATTGTCTTACCAGATTGGAAAATTATAGTTTAATCATATGTACCCGTGAATACTATAGGTTTTGATCATATATATATATGAATATTATAGGTTTTTTAAAAACTGAAATGCGTAGTATCTGTTAACAAGCCCTACAGCCTCAGAAATTCCACTTTCAGGAATGTGACTAAGTGAAACACTGTATATATACTTAAAGAGTTGTGTAAAAATTTATTATAGCTGTATTGGTGAGAACTTAAACACATTTTCCTGTCCCTTTGCTAAAAATCACTGAGAACTGACAAAATAATTTAGCTACTTGTTTCAGATTTAATTTAAGAACCAACTACAATAACTTATTTATAAAAAGTAATCAATTTTTCATCAAAGTTTTTTCCAGTCCTTTACTGCTCTATGCTCACCAATTCAAAAATGTTAGAAGTTCTTCTCAGTCCTCCTCAGTTTCTCAACATGTGAGACCTTAAAAATATTCCAAAACCCAAACTCTATCCCTCTGGACCCCTTTCCTGGTACATTTTCTAAGACCCTGTCAATTTGATACTCTTTCTTATCTAGTCATCTCAAAGTACCTGGTTGCAGATTTGTCAGGTGGTGTATTGGGAGTTGAGGGTCAATATTGAAATAGTTTAGCACACTACTGAAAAATTACAGTTCTGGGGTCACATTTCCTGAAATTAAATCCAAACATCACATCTTCCTTGCATTGTGAAACTGAGTAAATTATTTCATCTTTTTCTCCTTTGTGTGTAATTTAGGGATAATAATAGAATTTACTTACAGAATTCTCATGTGTGTGTCTTCCAAAATGTATGTGTTAAAACCCTCCTTATCTGCTTATACTGTATGACATAATACCACTGATTTGGTAATTTATAAAATACAGATCTATATTTCTCATGCTTCTATAGTCTGGAAAATCCAGCATTAAGAGGCTAACAAGATTGATGTCTGGTGAGGGCTGCTGTCTCCTTTCAAAACAGTGTTTGTTGCTGCATCTCCCAGAGGAGAGGAATGTTGTGTTCTTATATGGTAGAAGAATGGAAAAGAGAAAACATACATACTCGAGTTCTTTTATAAAAGTCTTGTTATGCATTGTATCTAGATGTTCCCCCAGAGCCTCATATGTGCATGGGTGGGATGTTTCTGAGGAGGCTAGATCTGGGGTATGTGATAATAGAGGAAGAGTGTGTGAAACCCTACTCTGGGTGTGTGAAGCCCTACTCACAAACCAACAGGCTCGTAGCCTGAATGGAATATGAGGGGCAAAGAAGGAAGGCAGGCTTGCTGCTTCCTACCTCCCCCTCTACTCTGCTACGGACTGATTCTCCTCTGCTGTGACATCCTGCTTTACAGCCAGCCAAGTATGGACTGAATCCTCTACAAACTGTGAGTCAAAATAAACCTCTCCTCCTTCAACTTGTGAATGTTGGGTATTTTATCTCAGCAAGGAGAAAAGTAACTAAGACTGATTTTGGTACAGTAAATTCCTGACTTCCAGTCTTGGAGTGTATTTGTAAGTTTGATAGGTTCATAAGTCACACAAAGTGGGTTTTATTCAACTTTGACACAAATATACATTGTGAAGCATTAAAGAAAGAGCCACACAAAAATACTCTAAATAAGATATTTTTACTTTTCAGTTACCTTAACATGGTAAGGTAGGCAAGTGAGTTACTTCCATGATTTATAGTCATCTATGGATGTTCAGAATTGAGGTCCATTTGTATCTGTGAAAGTTCATAACTCAGATGTTCATAAATTTGAGACTTGCTGTATCAGAGAAGTGGGGTCGTTGCTGTGACCCTACCCAGCCATATGGTTCAGAAACCTTTGGAGTTGACTTACTGGAGGAGTATGGAAAGATTTAGAGAAGCTGGCTAGAAAAAGCATCCCTGGAATGCTGTGAGCTGAGTTTGATGGGATATTCTGGTCAGAGCACAGGAGACCAGAATGTTGACTGGAATGTAGCTCCAAAAGACCAGGCTAAAGAGATTTCATTAGGAACTAGGACTATATTGACTGGAGGACTACAAATCATGTGTGTTATGCTCTGGCTGACAATTTGTCTGTATTTTGCTTTTGTCCAGCAACATTGAGGGAGACTAAGATTAAAGACAGTGGATTAATTAACCTGTTAAAAGAAATTTCAAGGCTGTCTAGTGTTGAGGCAGTGGCACAGATACTATTGGGAGTTTTCAGCCATTTCTATCTTGCAAATCAAGAGCAAATGGCCTGCCAGAATTATTTAAAGTTTTGAGTTTGGCCAGAAAGGAAGCTCCAATAAACTTGTGGACTGTAAAGATGGAGAAGAGGAGAACTTGGTTGCTGAAATTATTTGGAATAAAAAATTAAATACTTTGGAACTAGACAAGTGAAAACATGATCTGAGAGCATCATAAGAATCACCAGGACTCCAACCTTTGCAGCCTCAAACATGAAAAGATAAAAAAGTTTGAAAAGAGAACCTTGGGGTACCATGTTACAGAATGGTGGCAGCCTAAGGCATTTTTTTTCCCTCAGGATTGGGTTCCCAGTGCTCAGCAATCCAGTATACAATACCTACAGGCAAAAGAGAGGGAAACCTGGCTACTGCTCCAGATGACAGCAGACCCTGGTATATGATGTCAGTTGTAGGTGCATGTGGAATGCAAGAGTTGTGAGGTCAAGAAGGCTGCCACCCAGATTTTGGAGGCCAAGCAGTATGCTCCTGAGGAAGCAGTGTGTGAAGCTGTGGGTGTGAAGCTGAAAGTGCAATGGAAACCTCAGGAGTTTGGAAAAGCCAGGAACATGGCAACAAGGACATTTCAAGGAGAGGAGTGAGCAAAGGCAGCTCCAGAAAGAAGCTGTAAGAGTTGCAGTCATCTGCAGTGCCATAGGGGCAGAGCCAGCCAAGCCCTTTGGAGTTCACATCTTGCCACAGATTGACCTGCGTGCTAAACATGTAACTATGGGATTTAAGATTTGCTCTTGATCTTGGTCTTGCTTGGGTCCTATTCCTTTCTATCCTGCTATTTCTACCTTTTAGAATGGAAATGTGTATCTTGTGGCATTGTCTGTTGGCAGTGCCTAACTTTCTTTTCATTTGTACAAGGACTAATAGTTGAGTTTGCCTTAAATCTCAGAAGAGATTTTGGACTTTGATTCTCAGTAAGGCTGAAATTCTTAGGATTTTAGCAACTCAGAGATGCTTTAAATCCTTTTTGCATACAGGGCTAGGCATGAGTCTGTTAGGGGCCAAAGGTAGAATGTTATGGATTGTACCAAAATGTCCCCTCAAAGCCTCATATGCTCATAGATGTGGCTTTTCAGAAGTGGCTAGATCTAGGGTGTGTGGAGTCAGAGTGCATGATACTTAGATTAATCCACTGATTAGTTTAGCATAGTTTGGTGTGTGGATAATGGGAAGATCTATCCTAGATATGGGTGACACTAACCAATAGGCTTATAGCCTGAATAGAACATAAGGACCAGGGAAGAAAGGCAGGCTCACTGCTTTCTGCTTCCTGCCTATTCTGGCATGCACTGTTTCTTCTCTGCCACCCTAGTCTGCCATGCCACCATCTTGGAGCCAGCCAACTATCTACCAAAACCTCTACAAATTATGAGGCAAAGTAAACTTTTCCTCCTTTAACTTGTGGGTGTTGGGTATTTTGACTCAGTAATAAGAAAAGTAACAAAGACAGGTCCTACTCTCATTCATAAGGGTTCTTCTTTCATGGTTTAAGCATCTCCTGAAGGCTTCAACTCTTAATACTATTGCAGGGAATATTAAGTTTCAACACATATAAATTGTGTGGGAGGAGATACATTAAAATAGTAGCCAAACTCTAACCCATAAAAGAATTATATTAAGATATTGGCCCTTTCCAAAACAATCAATTTGAAGTAACATCATAAAAGTAGAACCCTATAATAGGATTAGTGTTCTTCTAAGAAGACAAAAGACTACAGTTATCTTTCTCTCTAACTTGTGAGGACAGAGCAAAAAGGTAACCATCTGTAAACCAAGAAGAGTGCTTTACCAGACACCATATTGGCTCAGAACATTGATCTTGAACTCCCCAAACTCCAGAGCAGAGACAAATAAATGTTTTTCTCCATGGCATTTTTGTTGTGGGTTGAACATTGTAAAAATTAAATACTTTAACTTGCATAAGTTATTTTAAATCGAAGTACAGAGATGTCAAAAAGTGTTGGACATAAACACCAATAAGTAAAAAAATGAACTCCATCTTTGTTGAAAGAATAAATAAGAACAGACAATACATGCCTACTATACAGTAATCAAAGAATATGAAGATTGAAATTGATAGCATGGTAAGATAGACTGATAACTGAAGAATATAAGTTGCAAAACAAAAGACATCTAGTTAGTTAAAACACATAGGTAGATGCATTATTTGCAGGAACTACCTACAAATATTTTTTAAAGATCTCATCAATACAAACATAAAATTTCTTCCTGGGGAAAGCAATGGCATTACAAACAACTGAAGTCTTTAAAAAACATTTATTATACAAAAATTTTTGTCCAAAGGACATATTTTCACTAATTATTTTTACCACTGGGGTGATAAGAAACTACATCTAGTACATGGGAATTTTTAGGTGTATCTAAAATACCTACCATTTTAATCCCAAACTTCCAAACATTTTATAAATGAATAAAGAACTTTATGATATTGGTATATTTTTAACTTTCAAATATTCACTTCAGAAAGGAAACTCAGCAGCTGTTTTTACTGAAGCACTAAGCAACTTTAAGTCATAGAGTGAAGAGTAATTCCTTAACCAATGAAAATGTCAAGAAGAGTTTAGGCAGGCAAAATATCATTCTGCCTGGATGGTTAGATTGAGTGTTGCTTCATTTAATTTTTAGCAAATCGATCCATATTGCTGGAATGAATACATTTCTAGAAATCATAAGATATTTTACCTTCAATTGGAAGGAAACATTTTTCTCAACAAAACCAAGCAGCATATTTTACCTGGTCTTTACACATTACTAGAAAAAAGAAAATTCAATGATTAAACTTTAAGAATTCAAACAATGCTCTATTCCTATATAT
>NW_004624732.1:42146615-42178445 GCF_000247695.1 Heterocephalus glaber | reverse complement strand
AGATAGCTATTTTTTAAAGTAAATTAATGGATTTCTGAATGATTTTCTTTTTTAAACAATAATCCCTTACTTTTGAGTTTACAAACTTTGATTTTTTAATATATGTGATGCCTTTGAAACATTTTAAAGGGAATAAATGTTAAAAATCACTACTGACTAAAAAATATTAATTTCTATTTTTAATTCTACTTAGTACTGACTTGAATATGTGGATAGAAATTTTGATCCTGGGTACTTATTTTTTTCATCTTTTTATTTTTGAACCCAAGATCTTGAGTGTGCTAAGAACATACTCTAAAATGAGCTTCAACTCAAGCCAATTTTCCCATCTTTACAAGAATTTTATTACTACTCTTTCTTCTACAAATATATACCTAGATTTATGGTTGAGTATCCCTGATCTAGAAATCCAAAATTCCAAAATTTCAAGTGCTCTGAAATCTGAAATATTTTGAGCACCATCATGGTGCCACAAGTGGGAAAGTCCACACCATCAAGCTTTGTTTCATATAATCAATTATTAAAATTACCTTTAAGTTATTTGTGTGAAATATATACAAAATGTAATGGAATTATCTGTTTAGACTTGGGTACCATCTCCAGGTTTCTTAATATACATATGCTAATATGTCAAAATACAAAAACATTCAAAATCCAAACATTTCTGGTAATGAGCATTTTGGGTGAAGGTCATTCAACCTGAACTGGGTTTTGTGGTAGGTTTTGGTAGTGCAAAAAGTTTGACATGTCCTCTCACTCAATTCCTTAGCCTTTCACACTGATTTTTCAACTTACCATCATTATATATTCCAAAACATGATTTTCAAAGAAATGAGCAAAATACTGTGGAAAACTGGAGGATCACAAAGATTGTCAGGAAAGGTTTCAGAGAGAATATGCAATTTACATGGAGATGAAGGATAAATAATGTCCCAGGAAAAACAAATTCAGTGAAGAAGTAAAAGGACAGTCACGGAAAAATATACATCCAAAAGCACAGAATTAAAAGATGATAATGAGGGCTTTGTTGAGCTCAACCTACAGACCGAAGAAGGAGTACCACAATAGCAACAACAACTACAAAAAAATTAACACTGGAGAGAAAATATTCAGGCTCCTGTTATTTTACAAGTAGTTTGAATTTGTCTTAGAGACAACTGAGTCACCAGAAAACCTATGCAGTGTCCTAGGATGACTTTTTCCCAAAGGAATATATCAGGTAATATAAATGAGTGTGAATGACACCAAGTGGGGCCAGACTGCAAGCAACCTGAGATGTATGAGATGGTCCTATGGCTGCAGAGTTAATCATATGCCTGAAATACTATATATGGATTTCAGACATTTCGTAAAGTTCAGAAAACCACAAGAAGGAAAATAAACATATCCTCAGTCTCACAGCTTAAATATCAGTGATTAACATTACGGTATATGTATTCCAAGATTGTTTTCTCTGCGCGTGTGCACATCTGAAAACAAATATCAGAACATCTATGTGAAATATTTTGTAAACAGTATTCTGGGACATGAAATATTTATTTGATTAGACATCATTTAGGTGGTGTGCTATCAATTAACCTCATTATATGAAATTTTTACCATTTAGAAAACAGAGTGGTAAAAATATTCTGTGCCTATATATTTGTGCTCTTGTCTGGCTAAACTACTAGATGCAGAACTTCTTGCCAAAAGATAAGATACTTTTTGAAAAATTTTAAAAATTTATCTTCAAAATTCACTTTCAGAAAGCAATTTACATTTTTACCAGCATTCTTTTTCCCTGAAGCCTTTAAAACAATGACTATTTTTATATTTTTCCAGACAATAGGCAAATATGATATCTCAATGCTTAATTTGCATTTCATTCATTACTTATGAGGTTCAGTCTTTTCATGGTTATTGTGACTTTCCTATTCTGTCAATTTTTCTTTTGGGCTATTTGCAATGTTATGTTGAATTTTAAAATGCTCTAGGACCTTTCTGTTCAGGCAAAGTACAAGATAACAATTGTAATTAGTTATTCACTCATGGAGAAACTATAGAAGTAGCTCAGAAATTCCAAATGTGTGAAGAACAGGAACACAGCCAGGCTTCAAGTAAAAAGAGAAATGTGTGTAAATATTTAATAGAAAAATTGTAGCTTTGCAAATTTACCAAAGATATGTCATACTGAAGTTAAAGCATGAAAAACTGGTGCTCTTCACAGTCTGGAATGAATGAAATTGAGTGTCTTTGTTCATGTGAATGTGAAGAAATCTTTGTAGGTTTGGGAGAAGGGTACACTAGGCCATGACCTTAGCTAGTTACCAATGTCTGGTTTTGGTACTTCACTTTTATCTCCAAGCACATGTGAAAATAAGCCACAAAATGAAAAATTACAATAAACTTGAAAACTATTATGTTTGTCAACAATCTACTAAACTTCAAGAAAAATGAAACCTAGTCAAAGAAAATTTGTATAAAAGTAATGCATAGCCACCTTTAATGTTAGTCCCTAAATATACAGATATCTTGTCCCATGGAAAGTGAGCAGCTTCTTCATAAAATTTGCATGAATAATGTTTCCAACATAACTAAGAAAATAATATAAAATATACTGTAGTTGATTTAAGTAACCAGCATCACAAAATTTATAAAATTTCCATCACACCATAAAGCTTCCCCATTCCTATTTGTCTTGTATCACCTTTCTTTGAAAAAAATCATATAAATGGAATAATAGAGAAAGTATTTTTATGTCTGACTATTTTTCTTCAGATAATGATTTTGAATCTCATCCATGTTGCTGTATACCTTAGTATGTAGCAGTAGTAGTTCTTTTCATTGTTGTTATGGTGTTCCACGCTATTAACATAACACATACTGTCCACTAATCTTTTGATAGGTGCTTGGGGATTTTGAATTTTCATCTTTATCACTGAAGTGTCTATGTGTATGCACATACAAATATTTGTGTTAGTAAATGTTTTTAGTTTTCTTGACTACTTACTCTAGGAATGGAATGATTGACTCTTCTAAGTTATGGATTTAATTTCAAGAAAAAGGAAGAGTCCGGTTTTCTAAGTGGTGTACCATTTTACTTTCATCAGAAAAATATGAGAGATTCAATTATTTCACATCTTTATCCACACTTGGTGTGATTTGTCTTTTCAAATGTAGTTATTTTGCTATATATTGAATTTAACTTATTTTTCCGTGATTTGTAATGATGTTGAAAATCATTGCATGTGTGCATTGACTGCTTTCTAAATCTCCGCTTGTTTCTTTATAGTTTTTAAATTATGCTTTTATTATACTTTGTAAAATTTAGAAAACAAGTCTTTTATATTTTGTGGTTTTGATACTGTAGGATGGATCCAGCACATAGATTTCAGGCTCTTGTGTACAACAAGCAAAGAATTGTGAATATACAGCCAATGGTAAATAAAAGCAGCTGCATTTATTGAAGATCTCAGGAAGATGATCTAAAGGCAGGTCCATGCGAACAAAAAGTTGCATGAACAGAAAAGAGGTGCCAGAATGACAAGAAAGTAAAAAACACAGCACACAAATGAATCAAGCTTTTGGATTTTAAAGTAAGTGCACCCTACCCCTGGTTTCCTTTGGTCTCTAGGTTAGATATACAAGAATGAATGATAGGGTTTTGAGTCATTTCAGGGGCTTTCAGTGAGCATGTGTGTCTCATGGTTCACTGTGATTAAATTCCATGTTTGGGATACGGTCCATATTTATGAGCCTTCAATAAACTTTAGGTGGAGCAAAGATTATTGAATGTCAAGCCAGGGGATCTAAGATACATGTGCTGTGGCTTGGAACTTGAGAAATTTTCTGGGTCTTTGTTATTTTATATTTTACCTTTCCTAGGACCATGGAAGGAGGACTGACCCTGGGTTGTTGCTCAAAGTCAGGTGGGTGGAGGGGAGTGTTTTCCCAGCTGCCATTGTGTTGCCTGATCTAGTTAGTCTTTTCCTTTTTGTAAAGGCATCTCTCAAATAGATTTCAGAGAATTTGAAAACCATCGTTTTATCAATCTAATTTTAAAAATATTTCATTACTTTGTATCCAAGCTAAAAAAGGCTTTGCCTAGCCTGGGGTCAAAAATTTTTTACCTATTTTGATGTCTCAAATTTTTAGCTTTTTCATGTGTACCTGTAAAACTGATTTTGAGTTAATTTCAGCTATCTTTTTTTGGTTTTTGGTTTTCTGAGACAGGATGTCACCGTGTAGTTCAGGTGGGCCTTGAACTTTCTACGCAGCCCAGGCTGCCATTACACTCACTGAGATCTTCTTTCCTCAGCCTACAGAGAGATGGGATTACAGGCATAAACCACAAGGCCCGGCTATTTTAACACATGTATTAAATAAAGGTCAATACCTGAATTTTTATTTAAATACCAGAATAATAGTGCTAAATACAAATGTCACATCATATTTGGAAAAAAGTGATAAATGTTACAAAAACAAAGTAAAACTGAAGCTAAAACACATATTAAAGTAGGAAAATAATGATTAATGAGAAAGGGAAATAAACGTATACTAAATTTTTCATTTTTAGAAATAATCACTATAGATCAGTTTAACTGTGGTTAGGAAATGTCGGTTGATCTTGTTGTTTTAAGATACTAAAGTAGGGCCAGGGATTTAGCTCAGTGGTTCTGGTGCCTGCCTCGCAAGCACAAGGTCCCGAATTTGGTTCCCTGTACCAAAAAAAAAAAAAAAAAATACTAAAGTAATAACTAGTACAGTGGTACCTTGATTCACGAACTTAACTTTGTCCACAATTCTAGAAAAGATGTCTGTGTTTGTGTTTGTGCTGGAAAGATGGCCATGGTTATGTTTGTCACCCAGTGAAGAGTTTATAAATAAAAACAAAATTTTGACAAATGCTTCTATTTGTGAACTAAATTGTTCACAAACAAAAGCGCTTGTGAACCAAGATACCACTGTAGAAGTAGGAAGAATTTGTATATCTGCCAAGTAACTACAGACACCAAAAGAAATTATATCCTACACTCTTTAAAGAGAAAAATAAGAAACACTTAAAATCATAAAATAACTTCACATGATTAAATGTACAAATTTGATAATTTCAACATGCCACATCTCCCTAATAAACGTACGTGACAAATTTTTGGCAATAAATAAAATTCAAACCCATTTTGATACAGATTTTTTGGATTTGGGGATGTTTGTACTTATAAAATTTTAGGTAGTTTTTGCTATATACAGAATATTTAGTAAGAGGCTCAACCTGCAGAATACAAATACCTTTGGTCACCTGGTATCTGTTTACAAAAGGCAAATGTCTTCAATGTTGAGCACAATACTTAACATTCACCATTTAAAAGAAGAGAGGTTTATTGTTGCTCACAGTTTTAGACATTTCGGCCCACAATCACCTGCTTCCAAGGCAGGAAGGGTGTGGTAGAAGTACCTGGAGGTGGAAAACTTGCTTGATGATTTCTTAGAAGCAGAGAAAGAAGGAAGGAGCCATGGATGGTGAAATAGCCCTCTATATCATTCCCCATTGAATGACCTGTTCTTGCCACCTTCTAATAGCATATTCAACTATGGATTTAACAGTGGATTAATCTACTGATGAGTATACTATCCTCATAATATAATTGCAGTCTAGACCCCCAATCTCTGAGCACATGAAAATTTTAGGGGATGTTTTTATGTAAACCATAATAGTAAATTAATACAATTTTCTGTTATGATTTCTTCTACTATAAAATGAAAGGAATAGTATACTCAATAAGGATTGTCTCATAAAGGTTGCTTAAATTAAAAGATGTAAACAATGCAAGGTATCTCCTATTCACGGTGTTATATTAATTTTTTTATACAAGAATGTTTATGAGAACAAGTTTGAAAAAGAGAAACATTTCCAAGTATGAGGACCTGGGACTGGCTAGAAGCTAACCTTTTGTTACTGGATGCTAAAGATCCAGATACCCAGTCACCTAAGGAGTTATCTAAGGCTCTGATAAGATTCTCCCAAGCTTATTAAACACATGCCTGAAAGAGTAAGGAATTTCAAGGGGCTAGGAATGGTGGGTTTAAAGTTGGAAGGTTTTAAGCATCATTAAATACTGATTACAATAGTAGAGTTGGTACATTGCACTGAAGGATCTTTAGAGTAGAAGAGATTAACATTCAAGGAAAAGACTATTCAATGAACTGATGAAAAATATAAAATGTTTCCAAAGGAAAACATAGAATGATTATTATTATGCTTGAATAAACTTGTAATTATTTTCTCTCTAAGAAAATACAAAGATGTGCTAAATAATGACTCACATGATAAAATGGTCTCTTTAGCCAATATGACTGGCATCTGTGATTTAAATGGGTAAGCAAGGAAGAAAGGAAAGTGGAAAGGGGCCAAAGTCCAGTGGCCCATTTAGTTCCTACTCTGATTATCTATTGAGTGCCTCCCTTTAGGATAATGCATTCCACACATGAAAGCAGAATAGTACAAAGATGAAAAAGAGAATGTAATTGGCAGGTTACATTCATAACAAAGGACTCTGTGCAGTTATTTTTCTAAGGAAAAGAAAGGGGTGAATATTTAAGGACTACAAAAGTCATTCCAGATTTTTTTAATGAGTCAACAAAGAAAATGCAAAGTCGGTCATCTTATACACAAAAATTATATGATTTATGGAGGTGGAAGGCGAAGCAGTAAAAATACTTCTCATAGATGTGGATAAGATGCTATCAAAACTGCAAAAGAAAGAAAGAAAAGGAAACCAGAACCATGCTGAGCTTTCTGAAGTGGCATGTTACCTGTGCTTTACTCCCAGATAAGTATTAATTGTTATGAACATTAGTTATGGGTGGTGAGCACCAGCCCCATGCAGAGTCTTCCTTCTGGAAGGAACAGAGGGATGAAAGCAGCTGGTGTGCCTGACACTGAAGACACAGGCTCAGGCAGAATCAATACAGACTTCGGCTACAGCTGAATAACTTTCCACTGTAGACATTTAAAAGGAAGATGACAGTGACTGGAGGATAATTTTCCCACTCTTCCTATTCATGTTGAGCCTTTGTAAAAGGAATACTCTTGAAGAAAAGAAAATTTAGTATGCATATAAGTGCATGTGATAGAAAGGGTGTTACACAAATGGAAAAGTAGAAGATAAAAGAGGGAAGAGGGGGCCTAGGATGTAGATCAGTGGCACCTCACCTGCCTGGCAAGTGAGAGGCCCTGAGTTCGATCCCAGTACCAGAAAAAAGGGGGGGGGCGGAGAGGTAGACACAATTTGTATAATGAATGGTGAACGAGTGAGTTTGGGGCTTTCCTTGGTCTTGTATTTTGGGACGTTCTTTTGTTTTGTGTTGTTTGAGACATGGTTTCCGTACATTGCCCAGGCTGGTCTTGAATGCCTGGGATCAAGTGAGACTTCCATCTCAGCTTCCTCAACAGCTGGGACTACAGATGCATAGACTACAGACTGCTGGGACTACAGACTGCTGTGTCAAGGTGGGACAGAGTGATTTGAAGAAGTGGACCTTTAGAATTTATCTAAGAAAAACAAAGCTAACAAGGTAACATGGGAAGAGATAGTATGTGGCTTCTTGAAACCTTCATGAAGTTTTAGTTTAAAGGAAATATATTTGCTTGAAAGATCATTAGGGCACAGGTGGGGAAGTGGTAGAGCATCACATGTGGTAGAGCACAAGACTTTTAGATTTCTTTTCTTTAGAGAATAAGAGGAAAACAAAATTACAGTTATAGAAAAAATACATAAAAGCTAAAGATATTCTAATTATAATCTGAGAATGAATACTAAGTAACAAACACATGCAAAAGAGTACAAGGAGAAAAACATGCCAAAATAATCAATTAATAAAACAGAACAAGAACATAAAAAGCTAAAGGAAAGCAAACTTTTTATATACAGTTGTTCAGTTTTAAGTAATTGGCATTCATTTTCTGTAGAAACTTTCTGGGACTGGCTCATGGGAATTGAATTGTAAATATGTATAATATGTAAATAAATTTTAATATACTTGAAGGATTTAAGAGGGATAATAGATATGAAAGTGCACTACAATGAATATCATTATACACACAGGGAATGTTGAAAGGAATACCCAAAGAACATTTCCAATTCTTGCCTCATATCTATTTACATGTATTTAATTTCCTGCATAGGGTCACTTATAAAATATAAGCCCTTCTTTATTGAATTTATTTTCCTTCAACTTCTCTTCTTTCAAAGCATTACCTCCCAGTATTCCTATATAGTGGAGATCTATGTGTCTGCTTTTCTGTTTCTGTTTATTGTTTTTGTCATCCATTTTAGGCCCAAAGGTTCTAAAATCCAGGAAGCATATCCATTTACATTGCTTGGTTGGGAAAAAGAAAATGTTATATGATAATGATTTTCAGAGATTAATTCACCAGGCAATATTTAAAACTGCATTTTGAAAAATGAATTCAATTTCAATTTATCTATTTTGTTTTCTAAAAATTTCATGATAAAAATTAGTTTTTTAATACACCATCAACTCTGTTACCAGTCTTATCTCGCTTGCAAATTTGAAATGTTCTTCAAAAACGTCACTTTGATCACATTTGAAGAACCTTCAATAGTTCCCAGTTATGTATTAAATAATAATAAAGCATTTGAGACTTTAAAAAAATCCAACCCAGTAGCACAATGGTGTAACCATAAATCATTTAATTTTATTTTGCTTTGTTTTGTTTTTGTGCTTTGAGAGAAGGTCTCATTATTTGTTGCAGGCTGTCTTCAAACTCGCAGCAATTCCAGTTCCTCAACCTCCCGAGAGCTGGGTTTACAGGTCCATGCTGTTGCACCCGCTAGCACCGATTTTACTTCGATTCAATTACACATGTCAAAATTTTTCTTCTGTCAATTCTATGTACTTTTTCTCTTTTGTGTGCCCATTTTTAGCATCGTATCTCTTCTTTGCTCAGAAATCCACTTGGTGGTATTGCACCTTATTGTCATGTTTCTTTGTATCAGTGATAATTCAAATTTTTCAACAGAATAAGCATCAGTTCTAAATATGTGCAACGTGTAACAATTTTAATAACAAGTGGATCAAGTGATTTTAAATGCACATTGAAAACTAAGGTTTAGGGGAAGGCAAAGAGAACAAAAACAATTTTCAACTAGAATCTAAGACTACTAACCCATCATCAAGCCTATTGGACTTTCCAACAGTCTCTCTTTTCTCCCCATTTTTGTAGATTTCCACTCCCACCTCTTAGCGATAGATCATCATCAATTTGCTGGACTTGTAAGGAAGGCCTTACTATCTAATATTTCAATTTTAATATTTTTATGCAGCCCCTTTTCCATATTTTTCAGGCAGAATAATTTTTCTGAAGTATAATATAATAGGGCATATTTCCAATTTAAAACAAGATAATCTCTGATTTCCAGTGTACCCCCCAATTTTTCACTGTTTGGTCTTGGTCATTCTACATTTCTTCTGTGTGCTTCCTGCCCCACTCTCTCGAAGATGTCAACAGATAAACAAGCACTTCCTGTCACCTGCAAGCTTTTGTGCATGTTGTTTTTCTTGTGTATACTGCCTTCCCCCAAACTGCCTTCCTTCTGTCATTAAAATGTTTCAGGACTTGGCATAAAAATTCCTTGTTGCACAATGTAAAGTCAATTCTTTCAAAGTGCTACTGTAAGAAAGTACTACAAATAAACTGGCATAAATAAAAGTTTATTGTCTCCCAGTTCTGGAAGATAGACTCCTAAGAGCAAGTCATTCATTCATGACTGATCCTTAGCTCCTGGAGATTTGCTTCTATCTTTTTGTGTCCCTTGATTTATATATAATGCTCCACTCTGCTCTGCCTTCATCTTAACATATTATTCCCCTTCTGTGTTTATCTATCCAAATTTCCCCTTATTATGAGGATATTAATCACAATAAATAAAGACCCATTCTACAGCCCTCATTAGAATTTTATTCCCTCTGTAAATACTCCATTTCCAAATAAAATCATATTCTTAATTACTTGTTGCAAGATAGAGCTGCATTGCTTTTTTGCGGGGGGGGGCAGGGGTGAGGAGGTGTAAACCATAAAAATAAAGAGCTGCTCCTTTCAGGAAAGGTGGTAAATTTCAGTTTCAAAGACCCCTTTTGGCTCTGGATTGAAATGTTTCCTTATGTGTTTATCTGCCACTGTAAAATTTTCAGGATTTGACACAATAGGAACAAAAAGTGTTTGGTTAGTTAATGAATGTATCCTTGAAATTCCAAACAAATTTAAATTTTAGCTTGAAAAATAGTCTCACGTGTTATGACAAAAGAGTCATTCATGTGCTGAGAACCAGAGTAATTTCCATCACAGCCTGACCTCTAATCTTAGTAAGTGGCATGTCTCTGAGTAAATCATTTAACATTTCTCAGGCTATTTCTACTCTGTAAAGTTAGACCTCATTAAATGAGCCCCTTTATCTCTCCTCCCGTTGACACTATATGCTTCTAGAAATTGCATTTAAGTCCCAACTATCCACATCCTTTCTGTCTTTTTAGGTGAATTCATCTATCCCATACATGTTTTCTGATCTTTGTCCAGAAATTTAAAAACCCTCAATATCTAACAAAGGCATGATCCGATCTGGCCTTCTCTTCTGAACTATCTATAGTTCAGAAGAATAGCTCAACTCTTAGCAACCACATAATTTATGATTCAAATTGGGATACCTTTGAAAGAGAATATGAACTAAGAATATTTTAGTTAGAACTGGAGATATGAAAGGCACATTTCTCAGAGAAAATGAGATATATAGTTATCCTAGGTAAAATTTTTCTTCATTTTACCTTCTCTCTACTAACAGGGCCATTCACAGCTTGTTGAAGAGTATTTAGAAATTGTATAACTACTAACAAAACAGGTATTAATGGTTAGGGTTAAGAGGTGAATTTGTACAAGCATTATTCTGAGTTTGTGTATCCTGATCTCATGTACTGTAATAACCAATATTTAAAAATATTTATAAGTTATAAACAAATATTCTCAAGAACTATAAATGTCATTACAATCGTAAAGACTCAGAACAAGTGTAGATTTGTTAAAGTGTTGTTTCACAGATTTTGAGCCCAAGGTGCATATGTGGAAACTCATTTATTCTTTGTCCTTAAAAACACACACAATTGGTTGGACTCCCATTTTATAAGGTAGAGTAAGTTCAAACTCTCCACTAGTTGTAGTCTGCAGAACTTGTGTTCTTGTGGTCAATTCCATTTCTGTCCCTCTTTCTAAGCAATTATACTGATTTATGTATTATGGCTCTTTCTCATGTAAGTATTCTTCATTCATTTGTGAATTATTGAAACTGATATATAACTTTCTCTCCCTTAAGATTAAAAATGAAAAAAATTACCAGGTCCTTATGACATGGAAAAACCTTAAAAATGCCCTGGGGCCCAGGGATTTAGCTCAGTGGTGGCACACACCTGTCTCACAAGCGCAAGGTCCTGAGTTCCATCCCTGGTACCGCCCCCCCCCCCCGAAAAAATCCCTGGGGACACAGAAAAATATTACACAGAACAAAATACTCCCTTCTCCCAAAAAGCTTTGCTCAGTGACTCAGCCTGAGTTTTTCTCACTTGCCTTGTCATCCCTCCTGAAACACAGTATTTCCATCCTGCTCCCAATTCTACCACTTCCCCCGCTAGGTCTGTCTGCCTGCTACCTCCACTCACATCCTTTTCATATTTTTTTTTCTGTGAGGATAAGTTGTGCTCTCCTCATTTCAGATTTTCATTCTCAGTTCATTGTTAACTGCTGAATATCAATTAGAATATTTGGCCAAACAGTAACATTTATCTCTCTTGGGAACAAATAGAACAGAGAGAAAGAGACTCTGGACTGAAAACGAGATCACTATATCCACTATATTGGAAAAGTCCTGGGGTGGGAAGTTGACTTTGTTCCTTTTTGAGAATTGGAGACCAAAGTTTTGTTTTTGTTTTTCCCTAGTGTGTATACCTTTGCAATATGCAAATGTGAATCAATAAGATTAATTTTCTTGTGATTGCTCTTAACTACGTTCAGTTCTGCACCCCATCCACTCCGATACCCCATCCAGTTTTGAGCCTCAGCACCGTGTCGGGTAGTAAAGAGCTCTTTTAGGCAGGTTTTCTTCATAAGCAATCACATGAATCAGAATGTGGAGTGGAATTAGAGATCACAAAGAAAAGAAGGGAGAACTCAGCAGAGAATGTAGAGTTATTTAATAAGGGATAAGGAGGGGGCAGAAGGAAAGAAGAGGGAAAGAGGAAAACTGTGGCACCGCCTGGAAAGAGAGACAGAGAAACTGGCAGGTGGAGACTCCAGCACTTGCTGAATGGAAGCACATGGAGGGGACTGGAATGCTTCCCATCAGTCCTGTGCTATGATTTGTGCATCTTTCAATACTCCTGAGGGCTGAAAATAACATAAAATTTTTAATTAATGTGACTTCATAGCTTCCCTGTCTATCATTATGCAAGATTCTATAGGCAAGAGCAGAAGGCTCCAGAACTTACTAGAATTATCCCTGTAATTGTTCTGAATGAGTGTGATAGAAACTGAGGGGAGGGGAGGGAGGGAGAGAGAGAGAGAAACAGAGAGAGAGGGAGGGAGGACAGGAGAAAGAGAGATACAGAGAGAGAGAGAGAAAATTACAGTTATAACAATTTGTTTCTTTGAAAGGGATGATAATTAGGACAAAAATTGTTTTAAAAATTCTGAATAAGCAATAGTCTATATTTACAGTACTTCTCGTCATCATCATCTACAGTTTCAGTTCCACAATTGTTATTCACAGTTATTGTCTGTCTTAGTTACTTTCTGGTTGCTGGGGCAAAATACCAGACACACACAATTGAAAGAAGGAAAAGTTGATTTTGGCTCAGTTTCTAGAGATTTCAGTTCGTAGTTACCGGCTCTAAGGCAGAGTGACATGGCAGAGAAGGATGGCAGGAGACTTGCTCATGGCATGGCAATTAGGGAGCAGAGAGCAATCAAGCCAAGAGGGAGGGAGAGAGACCCTTCCAGGCCACAGCCCCAGTGAACCAGCTGCTCCAACCAGGCTTCGCCTCCCCATTGGTCATTTAGCTGTAAACTCATCAGTGGACAAATCTACTGACTAGTATCACCTCTATGATCCAATCACCTCCCCAGACCCTCCCCCCTTTTGAGTGTATTAGTGCAAGTGGAAAATTCCAGAAATAAGCAATTTATAAGTATTAAATTGTTCTCAGCACTTCAGACTTCTAGACTCAGTTCATTATGGACTTCTGAATACCCATCAGAATACATGGCCAAACAAAAATAATCATCTCTCTTAGCAACAAACAGAATGAAGAGAAAGACACTCTGGACTATGAATGAGATCACTATATTGCAAAAGTCCTAGGGTGATGAAATCTCAAACCCTCCCTCTTTCTTCCTGCAAGGACTCGAATCACCCCATTTTTCAGCATAACCACACTGTATACACCACCAGCCCACAACACAGTGCTATGTTTAAGCAACACTTGTGTTACTTAATAATCATCCCATAGTGCAAAAGTAGTGATTCTGGAAATTCAGACATGATAAAAAGAAGCCATAAAGTCCTTCCTGTCAAACACTGAAGTTGCAAAGATTTCCTATAAGAACAGAACTTCTATCTGTGAAGTTATGAGTAAAACTGTGCAGTAGTTTTTCTTTCACACCTCAGACTGTTAATGTTATGACCACAGTGTGTGTTGAATGTTTAGTGAAGATAAAAAAGAGATTAAAATTGTGGGTGGGAGACATGAACAGAAAATGTGTTCCAGTTGAAAGCAACATGTCCCATTGGAAAGTATCAGGCTCCACCAAAGCTTTAGCAACATACACCCAAACAATGGGCATCAAGCCCCAAACTCTAAATAGGGAATGGTTAAGTTTGGACTGAAATATACAGAAATTACTTGAGATGTTATAATAATCTCTTATTGTGCCTTATTTACAAATTAAACTTGATCGTACATATGGTTATATAGGGGAAAACACAGCATAAGTTGTTATAGGGCTTGGTACCTCTTGCATTTATCAACCATCCACTAGGGGTTTTGGAATTTATTCTCCACTGATTAGGGAAGGGAGGCCACTGTAAGGCCATTATGATTAATTTGTGACATTTACAAAATCTAAAAGGCCATTGTATTTTTCTTTTATGAATTATATTCATTTTTAATTTATTTATTAAGTTATGTGATCTCACTCAATCCCCTTGTCCATACAGGCACACTATTTGCTCTTGTTCAATGCTTTTGCACCACAAGACTGACCAGCCTTTTATATGATGATGAAAAACTCACTGTGATTTTATCACACTGCAAAAATTTTCCTTTTTCATGAATCTAATTTCATAATTAGAGAACAAAAATAAAAACAGCAGATGGGAAAGAGAACAGAGACAGCAGACTTCAGCAGCATCTCTTGGATGGCTGGACGAGCAGATTGTGGGCAACTGGAAAACAGCAACCAAACTGCCAACAATGAAGTCACCAATCAGTCAGAATGAACTGACTGTCAAGCCACAACCCTGTTCACATTTCTCATGGGCCCTGGTCCCTTCCTTATTTTCTGTGAATGAAATACTAGATGTTTTTTAAAGTACAATAGGCCAAAAGTTAAAGATTTTCACATTTCCTGTGTCTTCACTCTTCTATAAAGTTCATATCACTCTTCTTTAATATGAAGTCACATTTATATTTAAAATATTGAGCTCTTTGTTTATTACACAATTTACATAATATAAATCAATTGTCTTATTTTAGTATAATATGTAATTTTAAAAGTACTGGGATAAAGGAGAAAGTTAAATCCTTTCAGCTAAAGAATGTTACTAACCAGCTACAGAATATACGAAAGAATAAAAATTAAACAGCTAATTGCCTGATCCTGGCTAATTTCTTACTCCTTTTAACTATACTTAAGGAATGTTTTAATCATTAATTTAACAAATAGGAATAAAATTCTCATTAGGCACAGTAGGTGAAATAGTTTTCTAGTTTTATAAATCTGTCTTTACCACCATGCCCAAATTATCTGAATGAAGACTGCAAGATCAAAAGTAATTTAAAAAATTTTCAGATAAAATGTTAAAGATGAAGCAGATTCCTATTGTTAAATTAATTGTAACCAGATGGCCAGAGCCATATAAGAATGTAGCAACTCCCAGAGGAAAGTTGTTGATCAAATGGCAAGGATGGCAACTCTGAGAAAAAGTCATGCCAGCATGAGACTGGTGGAAGCAAGATAGACAAAAAATCAATATGTGCACACTAAATGGGTTTAAGAAGATGTACCAAACAGACAGGCATTGTCAAGGGACCAGGAGACAAGGGAATGCATGCTATCCCAACCCTAGATATTAAAATTACTACATCAGCAATAATTAAAACACCAGCTACCATTCCTGTATGCTTAATTCATTTAAATTTAGAGTAACCTGCTGAGTTTATATGGTTCCCCAAAATAAAAAGCAAAGAAATATATTTTGTACAGTTAAACCATATGTCCAAAATTCTAGCCCTAATAAACCATAGAACTCAACTTTATTGATAAGGCTTCTTCTTTGATCCGTAATAATTTTTGCTTGGAAATATATAGTCATACTTTTGAGATTGCTGCAGAATGATTTAAGCAGACAGATGGATCCAAATAGGCACTGAAGTAGGTTAATAAATTTGAGAATGGGAGAAAAGTGATTAGGAGTGAGAAAAAATAAGACTTTTGCAAGGTTTTATTTATAGAATTTTAGTTTTTTCAGTTTTTGAAATAGCTTCTATTTCAGTTTACATACAGTAATTATGCATATTCATTAAATACAGTATGACATTTCAATAAATGAATATAATGTTCATGATCAGGTCAGGGTAATTGGCATATCTATCACATCAGATATACATCATTTCTTTGATTTGTGAACAGTCAAAATCCTCTCTGAATTATTTTGAAATTATTCATTCTTTTCAACCATGGTTTTCCTCCTGTGCTATAGGACATTAGAACTTATTCCTCCTACCCGACTGCACTCCTGTACCCACTGACCATGCTCTTTCTGTCTTTCCTTCGCCCAGACCTTATCCAGACTGTGGGAACCACTATCCTGCTGTTTACTCTTTTGATATCAACTTTAGCTTCAACATATAAATAAAAAGATGAGCTATTTGTCTTTCTCCACCTGAATTTGACTTAATCTAATGTCCTCCAGCCTTATCCATTTGGCAATAAATTATAGAATTTCATTCTTTCTATGGATGGGCACCTAAACTGATTCCTTTGCAAACCGTGCTGAATTAAGTATGCCAGTGCAAATACTATTAGATCCATTGATTTAAGTTCCTTCGGATATATATCCAGGAGTGGTATTTCTGCATCATATGGTAGTTCTATTTCTACTTTTTAAAGCAACCTCTATAATGTTTTTCAATAATGCCTATAGTACTTTACCTTCCAACTCTCTATGTATGACAGTTCCCCTTTCTTCATCATCTTGCCAAAAGGAATTTGTACTTTTAAAATAGGTGATCAGAAATTTGTTGTGATGTGTAACATACACACACACACACACACACACGCACTTCAGAAAATACTTCCTTATATGGTTGGATTACCTTCAAGGTGTTATGGATATTGCTACTTTTCTTCTTCAACAACTTACCACTTCTGTATTGTTTTTTTTTTTTTTTACAAGTTTCGAACTTGGTGGTGTCTATAATGCAGAAGCCAAAAAAATTATTTGCATAGAGCACATCATATGAAACACAAAAAATTCTATCCTAATTTAGAATGCTAAAAATTGCCTAGAATTTTATTCACTTATAGAGAGTGATCTAGATAATATACAACAAGATGAAAAATTTCTTTTGGATAATTAAATGTTTTTATTCAATTATCTGATTTAGTTGTCTAACCACTGTGAAAATAAACTCTTCTGCAATGCACACAAAATAGATGCCCTGAAAGTATCTAATGAATAAATTAATGGTTGAATAAATGTATTTTAAACAGGAAACACTCACTTTGTCCTCCTTTCCAAGAACTCTCAAGATAATGTATGCTCGCCTTGATTAATCAAGGTCTTTATAATATACAAAATAATTATTATTCATTTTTAAAACCATGCTTTATTTTATTTTAAAACAAATATGGGACAATAAAAATTATGGTTGAGAAAAGGAAGCTAGAGGATCATAAGTTGAACTAATAAAAATGTAAAGTAACTAAAAAGGAGAAGATAATTCCCTTTCTTGTTTCTGCAACAATCTGATTGTAGTGGAGCACATAATAGTTGGGCTCAAACCTGATTGTAATGAGAGTATTCTACCTGCTTCATTTTAAGACAGAGGGTAAAAGAAAAGCCAATCAATTGAAATTTCATTACAACAAATGGCAAACAATATTTTCAACAAACATCTTACTCAACATTTATTCACTAAATCTTCATCTAGGGAAAAGATAAGGGCGGAGAATACAGTAAGTGTGAGGGATATCTGCAGCCCACTTTGCAAATAGTAACAATAAAATTTGACTTTTATATTTCCAAATGGGAAAATAAAATAATCAGTACTTTGCATTTACAGGATACAACAGACTATTTTAAGAAAAGATTTTTCAGTTGAATACTTAAAAAGTAAAATATCATAGTAGTATGAGACTTCAAAACCTTTTCATTTCTAAAACCACAATGACACATCTTCTCAGTAAGAATGGCTATTATCAAAAAGAAAAAAGATAGTGAGAGCTGACAAAGAAATGAAGAGAAACTTACACATTATTGGTGGGAATATACATTTATGAAGGTTATTTTAGACGCTTTTAAATAGAGCTATCATATAATCCAGCAATACCACCACTGGGGAAATATGCAAAGAAAATTAAATTTGTACATCCAGCAGATATATGCGATCTTGTCTATCACAACACTGTTCACAATTGTCAAGAGATGGAAATAATATTATTGTCCTTCAGCTGATAAACACATAAATAAAATGTGGTTCACATAGACAGTAGAATACTATTCAACCATAAAAAATATGAAATACCTTCATTTACAACAATGTGACTGAAACTGGAGATTATTATGTTAAGTGAAAAGATGCACAGAAAGACAAGGACCTAACAATCTTATATGTAGAAGCTAAAGAGTTTATTTTATATGAGGTAAGAATAGAATGGAGGGGGACCAAAAACTGGTAGAGTAGTATGGAGAGAGATGGGGAAAAAATGAACAATCAGTACTGTTGTAGTTAGAAGTAAAACTTTTAGTGTACAGTGGTAATAATAGTCATAATACACAATATATTCAAAAACCAAAGAAAGGATTATGAGTGTTTCTCTAAAAATAAATGATGAATATTTGAGGAGATAGATTTGTTTTCTCTGATTTATACTTGACAGAATGTAATATTTCTTGAAACATCACATGGTATCCCATAAATACGTAAAATTTTATGTTCTTAAGTATTAGTTAAAATAAATTTAAATTAAACAAAATTAGTTTTAAAAATTATTTTATAGAACTTAAATAAGACAGACAACTTTTTATATGTAAGTGTATGTAGAAGACCAATAGACTGGTAGCAAGGAGAGGAGTGGAAATGTATAGACATTTTTGTTTCTGTTTGTTTAATTGTGACATGGAAAAGATACTGGAAGTTTGGGCTATCAATTTTTAGAAATCATGAATTATTACTAATTCTAATATAGTTTTCTCTCACTAAATTTGTTCTAAATAGTAGAACTCAGTAATTGAAGGCATAGATCTGAGTATGTGTTTTAGAGTAAATGGATTCTAAGTGCATGAGACTTAGAAGTCCTTTACCTCTAGAGGATAGAGAGGTCAGTGTGAGAACCATTCAGTGGAACTGGAAAAGTTTTCAAAGCTGGTCCTTAAAATAACGATGATTGTTTAGTTCTAGATAGGGTTATAACTGTAGCTGCCATAAATTTGCAGAATAGAAGTGTGTTTTAATTTTTACGAAGAAAAGCACTTCAGATGTTGACTCTTATTTAGAGGATTAAAGTTCATAAAATTGAAATTAGCTTCATAATACGTGAAAAAGATGCGCTAGTCTTGTCATGAATATCTAGTCTTATTCATTTATTTACTCTGTTTTGAGTAAACTTTATGAGCTTTCCACACGTTGGGCTCTATAATTCATAATTGTATACAATACAATGAAAATAACCCTTTATATATATACATATATATATATATATATATATATATATATATATATATATATATATATATATATATATATGAAGCTGGTTGCTGCTATAATAAAATTTGATGTGGATCACATAAAAGATGCACCAGTTTTTCAGCACAAATGAGCAAATGTCCTCCACAGAAGATGACTTTTAAGCAAAATTTTTGACCACAAGAAGTTGACTTTTGCTAACTGGACAAAGACAGAATGAGATATCCTCCTAAGTTTGAAGGTTCTTTCCAATTGTGGTGAATAAGAGCATGTTACTTTGTAAAGTATGAGACTGAGTTTTTCTGGAAAACATGGCAAATGTTGGGGAGAGGAAAACAAAAAATATGCAAATGAAAATAAAAAGTGACTAAATGAACAGACTGAGCAGTTTTGGATATCATGCTCAGGCATTTATACTTTTATAGTAATAAAAATGAATTGTTTTATTCTGGAGATTGACATGATCAAACCTGAGTTTAAAAAAGACTAACAACTCAAAAATAATGGCCAGACTCTTGGGGCAGGTCTGAAGGCAATGCCCCGTGTTGGAAAGCTCTTTACACAGTCCACCTGAGAAATGGGGGCCCGACCAAATTAGAGAAGCCATATTAATTTCAGCTGTACAACTGTTTTTGTGGAGATGTAAAAATTTTCCTGCTATGTCTCTTCTAAATAGAAAAATTATGACATTCATATTGAGGAATAATTAAAAAACAGTCTCATTTAATTATGACCAGGTGGAAATAAGATACTTCTAACATGTCTGATAGACAAACACATGGCATTGGGTTCCATATTTATTTCAGTTTACCAAAGATTATGCAACACCAGATGCTCAGCTTTTCTAAAAATTATGTCCTTAGTGGTTTTGTTATGAGGGAGGGAGCCATGTAAGTTCATTAATCTGAACAGATACAGAGTTTGTCTTCTCAGAGGTCAGACAGTCAGAACACCTTGACAAGGGACTAGCATCCCTCGGTCCCCAGAGTTTTCTCTCTCATTAGGTTCACTTCCTGTATTTCTGCCAGTGCCAGGTGGTCATTCCATGCAAGTAAGGACTCCTTATTGTTCTCAGTGTATCCAAAGTTACTGAACATTCTCCTCACAAGTTTGTGTAACTCTCAGTCTTCTTCCTCCATCCACCAAATCTAATTTTCATGACCGAAAGTAAGGTTAGCTGATTTTTTTTTTTTCTGAGATCTGGTTTTATTAAGCCAAGTAAGAGTTTTTATCTAAATATTTTTTGACCTTAGTTCAGTCAACTAGTATTTATGCTGCTCCTATTGCTCACAAAATAACAACTTTTTAATTTAGCATTGAGAGTGCATAAAGTTGATTCAGGACAGGAGAATATCTGAATTTATCAGCGAAATACTTATCTTAAATTATTATAAATGAAATTAAGTCTCACTTAATTACCATTTATTCATTTTATAACTCTTCTCCATGTAATTTTATTAAGGGAAGACTGAAAATATCCCATCAAGTGAACCGAGCATTTCTCAACTACAATTTGCTTATCCCTTCCCTGAAATCCTTGAGATCAGAAATATTTGGGTTTTGGATTTTTAATATTTGAAAATATTTACATTTACCTAATTGAGGTCTTGGAATTGAAACCAAAGTCTAAACATAAAATTCATTCATGATTCATATACCCCTTTGACACAGTCAGAAAGCAATTTTATAGAATATTTTTTAAGAACTATAGATAAAGTTTCATGGTGTGGAATTTTCCATTTGTAGCATGATATTGGTATTCAAAATGTTTTGGATTTAGGACTGTTTATCATTTTTGTTATTTAGATTATGTATACTCAATCTGCATATGGCCATAGATTAATTAATATGCTTTTTATTGTTAGTACATTTCAAAGGACATACCTAGTAAATTCTGGAAGATGCTTCACAAATTAAAATCTACTTCTTCTAATACAATCTTCTTGGCCAAATATTTGCTTCTCTAGTCATCCCGATTCTATAATTTCTCAGCAGAAAAGTGTGGTTTCAAATATATAATGGCATATTTTTATTACTTTCTTATTTAATATGACTAACGCGATGGAATAGATACATGGAAGGTACATCAAGATAGGAGAACAGGTTATTTGTTCTTCGAAGAGCCTGAAATGACATAAAAACTAAAGTATTATACCAGAACGAAGTGTACAAAGTGAGAAATAATAGTATAAAAAGAGAAGAGGAGACCTGTGCAAGTGAAAAGAGGAAAAAGTATTAATTTCTGTTTTCTAAGGCTCTGGTCTCAGTGGTTCTTCATTCCCAGTCTATAAATCTAGTTTCATCATTATTGGTAAGATTTTTCTGGAAATTGTTATTTCTTCTTTAAAAGTGTTCAAAAATAATTAAGTAATAAATATTTTATTGTTTTGAGACATATAATGCCTATAAACCCAGATATATTTTTAAATTTAATTACTTCAATAAATATTTGTCTTCCAATAATATAGTAACCTAAATATCTATTTGATCCTACATAAATAGATCAAATTGAGACCACTACCTTATTCATTTTCCCAAGTATTTACATGATGAATAAATAATAAGTTAAAAATCTTGTAATTTCCAGGTGAAATGTAATTTTACAATATCAGAAATTATGAATATTTGAAAAATTGTTTTCCAAATGTGTTTGAAGATATTTAACTAAACAAAATGATTTAATGTTGGTCTTCAGCCCCTTTTTATTGTACCAGTGTTGAAATAAGTTTACTTCCAAAATATGCAAGAATAGATCAGTGAATTTCCCTAACTCTAATCTCTTACATTACAAAAGTAGCTTCAAAACACACAAGTATATATTTTTATTTTTCATATCATTTAATTTCATACCCTGTCTAATTATATATTTTATAATCTTTGTTTTTCCTGTCTTTCTTCTGCTTTTTTGTATCACTTTGGTACTGTCTAATATGTAGCCTGGTACATGTTTTCACAGCATTCTTGAGGTTTCTTGATTTAATCTTTGACATGTTTCCTAGCAACAGACTCAATTCGCTGAAAGAACATTTTTGTGGGTAGGTGGGAGGGGAGTTGTTTTTTGAGATCAATTAAACACAGAATGAGTTTTTTCCACTTTTAATATGTAAATATCTACTTATTAAAAAAAGACCCTGAGAGTGACATCTGTATACTTGTTTGCTTGTGTTTGAAGTACTGAGTGCCACATTTATGTAAAGCACTTTGAAACAATGCTTTATACAGAATAAAATTTTAGAAAATAGAAATGAGATGAGATAAATATTTTGCTCTTAAATTTAAAGCTTCATCACAGAAAATATAAATTTGAACGTCAAGTATGTTATATTCAAATTCAATTGATACAAAATAGTTCTAAATTGAAAATGCCCACAGAATACAACTTTATTCTCCAAAAATAATGTTTTCTTAACAGGCAGCAAAGTCCCACAATATAAAGTAAATACCTATTTTCCAAATTGAATTACAATGTACACTTTAAAAGCATATAGTTCTTGTTGGTCTTGTTGAGGGAAAAATGGCTATTTTCTTTATATTTTAACTTGACTTTTTAGAGTAGTGTTTCTTATGCTTTGATGAGTTGAAAGAGTTTTGAAAGTTAAGGAAAGAAGTACAAATATTTAAGACAAAGAAAAGATTTGCAAGTAATTGCAGACTCTATTAAAGCCTTAATTAAAGGGCACTAAGAAAGCGAATTAGTGTGTCTGAGATTTTAATCAAACTGCTATTTCAACCAATTTATTAACTGACTCCAGGATTAGGTTGTAATGTGCACTGTTAAGATGTATGTTCGTGATCTGAAAACCCTAGCACTGTCAAACTATTCTTATTTCAGGAGCTACCAAGTTAAAATGTATATTTAAAAGTGATTTTCTACTTTTACAGGGATAATTGCAGATGTTGTAATGAACATTGATCATTTTACACCTGTAATAGCTAAGCCTAAAAATAATATCATGTGAAACTCAGTAGACACTTGTTGAATAGCCAAATGGTTATAGTCTACAACTTTAGGTTCATCTAAAGGCAAAGCTTTTCAGGTGGTCACATTCTTCATCTGAAATATAGTACAGTCTTTCTAATACCTATGAGGTATAAATAAAACTTATTTTCAAACATCTTAGATATATTTGTAGTAAAACCAACCATCATTGACAAAAATGTAGAACAATCCTCTAAATTCCAACCTGAGCATTGAGTATACAGCCTATCTTATCTGGAAAGCCTCTATCAAGATGTTACCTCACATTAGGGTGGACAATACTAGAGGTGCAGGAAGACAACCTGTCATGGTTTCCTTCAGAGAAGTCCATTGTAATAGGTTATTATTTGCTTTAGAGTGAAAGAGATTTCCATCTGCTGTAAGGGGGTTATGGGTTACCTTACTTGAAGTTAAAAGGGGCAAATTCATTTGCTTTCTACGCACTCATTCTCCCAGATAATTTTAAATGCTAGTTCACATTCTTACTTCACTAAGGGAATAGGAAAAAGAATATTCCTGAGGTGCTCTTTATCATGAAAGTATCTTATTTCTCCATCAATTTTGAAAGATAGTTTTGCAGGGTACATCAATCTGGGCGGGAGGCTGTTTTCCTTTAGGGCTTGAAATACATCACTCCAAGCTCTTCTTGCCTTGAGGGTTTGCATTGAGAAGTCAGCTGTGATTCTGATGGGCTTTCCTTTGTATGTGATTTGTTTCTTTTCTCTCACTGCTTCTATCTTGCCAGTCCTATCATAATTGTGTCATTTTATTGCCAGACTATTTTGGTTGGGCCTAGGTTTCAAATTTTAATGGAAAGATAAAGAGTAAGCATATCTGCCCTTGTTCCTCACCTTAAGGAGAAAGTATTGTATCTTCTCCATTCATAAAAGGCATTCTCACTGGAAGTATGGAGTACATGTCTTTAATCTGTTGAGAAGGTTCTGTTCTACTTCTAGTCTCCTGATAGCTTTTACCATGAATAGCTGTAGAATTTAGTCCAATACTTTTTCTCCAACTAGTGACAGGATCATATGGCTTTTTCCTTTCCTTTGTTAAAATGATGACTTTTGGGGGGTGGATCTTCCAATGCTGAATCAACACTGCCATCCCTATAACAAAACCACTTTCTACATCCTGCCCGATCTGACTTCTAATAGTTTGTTTTGTTAAACAAATTTCTATCTATGTTCATATTTTTTTCTTCTATTATCTTTATCCAGTTTTAGGATTAGCACAATGTTGATTTCCTAAAAGATGGGAGAAGTGTTCCTTCTTTTTTCTGCTTTAATTGTTTGATATAATTTATCAGTTAAAATGTATATGAGCCTGTTGTTGTCATATAGGTAGGTTTTCAAGCTAGGAATATACTTTCTTTAATAGGTGCTGTTCAAATTTTATATTTCCTCCAGAGATAGTTTCATTAATTTGTCTCCCAAGGTACTTCTTAGAAGTTGTCAAATTTATTTCAAAAAAGATTTTTGTAATATGCTTTCTATATCCTTTTAAATTCTGTAAAATCTGTGGTAATGTCTCCTAGATCTTGATATTGTAATTTTAAAAATGTATAATTGATATTGTGTAATAGGAAGAAATGGTCTAAAGGAGAAGGGGAGGTGGGAGGGGTAGGGGAAGGGAAAGGAGGGAAAAGAAAAGATATGAGAAAAGGAAAAAAATGGAAACAAAGTCTTTGCAAATAGGAAAGGGTGGAGGGGGTGAAGGGAGGGCAGGGGAAGGGGGAAAATAAGAACCAAGATACCCATGTGATGGTACAAGATCCTAATGATGAATGTAACTGTATTGTATATCTCAAATGTACCAATAAACTTAATGGGGGAAAAAATAAAGCCATTCCCATAGCAAAGAAAAAGAAAAAAGAATATTCCTTTACCTTAATTACAGCTTCTTAAATGAGGTTTTAAAACAGTATTTGGAAAACAAAGCTAAAACAATTACGAATTTTCTGGTGTCCAGGCTCCCTTTCCTTTAACAAGAAGCTTAATCTTGGTCCCAAGTCTCTTGTAGTTAGTAAGATTAACAGTTTGGTGCCTGTTATTAGAACAAACTTTATTGTTGTTTTTTTCTTTTCCTCTTTTGGGGGTGAAAAATACAGAGATTTCAGCCTCAATGACTATGCTAATCTTGCACTTTTTCAGTCTCTCCTTTTCCACGCTTTGACATTTGGGACCTTGCTGACCTCCAAGAATCTGCCCCCTTCCAGACCAGCCAGTTCCTTGAGGTAAGAAAAAACTCACCAGCACGTGCAAGGCAGCCAACCCACAGCCCACCCTGCCACCACTTCCTCAGTTGAGATCTTGCACAAGAACCACTAGTCCCCTGCCCCATTTGGTCCCCTGCCTTCCCTAGTTGGCAGGTTATTCTAACTTGTTCTTTCTGAACACACTGGCTTCCCTTTCTATTTCCTTGCCATGGAAACCACAATAAAGACCTTGCTCGAACTTCCCCCCTGGCTCCTACTGACTCCAGACCTAGCCTGGTGTGCTCCTGCATGGCTTCCTATGGCATGATTTGTCTTTGAATCCTAGGTGTTCTGGTTAACAAACTAGCCTTTCCATCACCACCATCTCCTCACCTGTTAGACTCATCAGACCTGAACAAGAAAATCTGTTTTGAAACAATGAATGAAAAGCAATTGTACCATTGCAACAGATGCATCTCATTAATTCAAGGTGTGCTGACTTTCTCACTTTATCCAATAATAAAGTAAAAACTGTTGCTTTAAGTGTTTTGCAGTAGTTTCATGTTTTCCACCAATCCATCAAAACAGCTGAAGCTCTGCTGCCAATTGAATTAGTTTGGTGCACAGGCTAGAGGCAGCATCAGGAAAACATCCTTTACCTCAAGATTCTAAAACAAGCAACATTTTACCAGGTTTTACTCTGAGAATGGTAAGCTTCTTTTACATCTACTTATAATGAGAATCACAGGTCCACTGACTTACCTTGCTAAGAATGAGGATGTTTTCATTCAACATTCTTACTGTAAAAATAATATGTATAAAAATAAATCTCAGACTTCCTATCTGTCAACATTCTTTGGTATTCATTCATTGTTTGGTTTCCATTTCACTGTAATACTCTAAAACTCACCCTATTTTCCCATTTAGTTCGATAACATTTCTGTTTTCAAGGCTGTACTTGATCTAATCATACTTAAGTACAATTTTCAATAGAATGTAGAAACAAAAGTGGTTTTTCCATACCTCAATGAAATTTCACACAGTGTGATAAAATAGCCAATAAAGCTTAATATAGTGGACATCTTGGGTTAGAGTATTTTATATTTCATCTTTTCAGTAGGTTTAAGTTCAAAACCTGATTGACATTGGACAATCATGGTCATCGATGGGCATATAAACCATTTATAAATTATTTCAAGTACTTTTATAGCCACCATTTCTCATCATTATTAAAAAAAAAGCCCTGTGCAAGGCCATTAGTTTCTATATAATCAGTTAAATTAAAAAACTGTGTGTGTTTGAATGGATCAATATTATTGATTTATCACATAAGATTGATATGTCCATAATGAGTGCAGAAATGTTTCAAGAATAATATATTGTGAAAATAATTGCCTATCATTAGTAGTTTCGTTAAATAGCACAATAATCATCAACCAACCAGCTATTAATACTGATCTGAAAATGGCTCCTTCAATTTGAACACTTTTGTGTAATGATTAATCAATGTTTAAGTTATATTAATTTAACTTTCTCAATTTCTCTCTTTCCAACCTTCTTATAGATACAATAGCTTTTCAACTATTCACTTTACCTATAATCTCATACCCTAAATAATCCTTCTCAGTGCTGCCAGAGAAATAAGGGTAGCATGTGGTAAGAAATTTCTTTCCTTGGTTTATATTCTCCAGAGATGATTATTAAAAAGACATTTTGTCAATTTCTAAAGACGCCATGTGTTGCCTTTTAAGATCTGTAGTTTGCAATGCTTTATCTAATGTGTTCCAACAATATTAGAAGCTTTCATATTTCCAAACATGGCATGATCATTTACATCTTTTGCACATATCATTTTTACCTTTTCATATGCTTTTCTAAATTATGTTTCACTTGCAAACTCTTCATGACACTTTTACAGACATCTCTGAGCATATGTGTATATTTTATGTACACTGAATCATTTTAATGTTTTTTTTTCTTATAATTCTCTAATTTGCTTTAAATTACACTCTCCTTGACTTCAAGAAATATACATTCTCAAACATAGGGGCCCTAGGCTTCACCCTATGTATGTAATGTGATCTCAATTTATAGAGTCATCTATTTTCAATAAGTAAATGTAAGAGTAGACAAGGGATCTCCAAAGAATCATAGCAGAGTAACAATGTTGTATAATTTTCCATCACTTGTCTGATATTTTTCTACCTATGAAAATCTTTAAAATATTATGAGTTCCTTAAGGCTGAATCAGTGTTAACAGTCAATATCATCAAAACACCAGAATAATCAATTAATTTACCAATGCTATTTATGTGATGTAATGCAATAGGGGAGAATACCATCCTGAATGAGTCTTCTAGCATCTCAGTTGGGGTGGAGGAGGACATTTGCTGTGTTTTGGGTCTCATATTGGCTGACTGACCTCAATATATGTCCTGCAAGATACAGTCAATTGGAATTGGAAAGTGTTTTTGACATAGTAGCTTGTGATTGGTGATCATGGAGGAGCAAACATCTTGAAACACTTTGTAATGTAGAAGCTTCCTTTATTAGTTGTTTTATAGTCTTGTAGAAGCAGATGTTTTATGGAGTGAGCAACAGGTTACATTTTCTGAGTCATACTTAACAAACAAACAGGATTATATGCCCAACTTTGGCATTGCTTAAACTAAGAACTGAAATTATGTTGGTTTTGCTCTAATGACTTTCTATAATTTGGGTCTGCAATGTCCATCACATTACCTGAAACACCAAAGTATTTGAATTATTTTACATGCTTTAACTTCTTCTAACTTGAAATTTAAAGTATGGAATTTCCCCTTAATCACCAAGTTCTTTTTTTGCAAAGCCAGAATTGGTATCATCCAAATATTAGAAATAAATAATATTGCCTATAAATTCCATCATTTTCTGCACTTAATAATCTCATGTATCTTTTACATTTTCCTTAGTATCTCTTCCACCCTTACTTTCTCTTAACTAAGACTACAACCGCAACCTCACCTGTCACTTATATTTTCATTCTTTTCATGTTATAATTTGGTTGGTCTTACTATATTAAATATCAGATTTAGATGTCTATGACTAACAGAAGCTTGAAGGTATGCAATTTCATTGTAAAACAAAGACATTTAGAAAAACACGTTGTGAAACTGTCCAGAAGCATACATCTCCCTAGTTCAGCTGCTAATGTGCACTTCCTCTAGTTTGCCTCGTGCATGGAGACATCCACACTCTCGACTGCTGCGACCTATTTGGGCTACCCATGTCAGGCATTGCTGTCGTTTATTTAAGAGTATTCCCCCAGAAGACCTCCTGGGATCATAGGCAAGGCATTTGGAAGGTGACTGAATTGTGGAGGCTATGTGGCTGACTTGCTGTTAGGAGATGGGGTAGATCAGAAGAAGTAGGTCACTAGGCCATGGCCTGCAAGGATATGTCCCTCTCACCGGGCTCCTCCCCACTCCCTCTGCTTCCTGGTTTCCATGAGGTGAGCAGCTTTCTGCCACATGCTGTTTCTGCCCTGAAGCCTGCTGACCGTGATCCAGAATAATCCTCTTCTCCTTTAAATTGTTGGTATCAGGTATTGTGTCTCACGGAGGAGAAAGTAAAGTAATAAAGACAACCATGTAAGTAATATTGCAGAGTTTGCAATATTCCTTTGGTTTATTTAACGATCGTGTTGTGCACTGCACTTTCAAACACCAAAACACAATGCAAACTAATTCATTAAAGAACTATTGTACACCAGCCATGTGGAATACAGTGTGTCATATTCTAGGGAGTTAATATAAATAAAATATTCTTTTCTTTGGAAAGTTAATAAAACATGGTTAGGCTGGGCGTGCCAGTGCACACCTGTAATCCCAATACTCCAGAGGCTAATGCAGGAGGACCACAGCAAGTCGGAGCCAGACTGGACAGCAAAGTGAGTTCAATCCCAGCCTGAACTACAAAGTGAGATCCTGTCTCAAAAAATAAAAATAAAAATAAAACACACTTAGCCTTACCGTCAAGCAGGGAAGGTGTCTACATATAATCAAAACAAATATAAGAGAGAATGGAATAGATACTAAATTACTGTATAAGTGATGTACAACATTCAGGCAAGATCCATTTGCTAATTGCATAAAATTCGCTGTTTTGTGGTATTGGAGGTTGAACCAGGGCCTTTCACTGAGTTATATCCCCTTCCTCTTGTTTGGTTACAGTAGGGAGGTATTGTCACTATTACAGATCATAGGTTCTATTCCTGCCCAAACTATTTTTACTCTGAATAATCTTTGAAAAAATATTTAATGTTTCCTGTAATACTTTTGTGGTCAAAGAAAGGGGAGTGTACCTTCTTCATTGCATTATTGTATTGTAAAGTCTAAATAGAAAATAACTTTTCTAAATAAAAAATAATATTGTGCAAAATAAATGTTCGGTGATTGTGATGAATATGATAGTGAAGACTGAACAGTTTGTAACTTGGCTTGCAGAAAGCAACTGATGATTAACAGAGGAGATCACTGAATGATGTTGGCAAGGGGCAGGTCCTAGGTTTGACAGTGCGAACTGCTATTAGGTCATGGGGACAGTAATTGTAAGTCACTTTTTAATGAAATTTGGTATTTAAAAGAAAGATTGCAACTGAATTAATGGAAATCCAGACACAGAAAAGTTAAAGAATAGTTATGATTTTTAAATGATCGATTAAAAATGTATATGCTTGAATCTGACTTATGACTGCTACCTCCATTAGAACATGGTGGAAATTCCAGCAGATGATTTGTGAAGCGAGCTCCTAGAAAGCCATGTAGCCTCTGGCTGGTCTCTTGGACTGTCACTTTCTGAATGTTGGTTATATCCATGCACTCAGATGCCAGCCACTGTGACAAGAGAAGCCCAAGTTCAGGTAGAAAAGTGAAGCATAGGTGCTAAAATCAGAAGTTTCAGCTGAGTCCATTCTTTGAGTTCTCCCTTGTGCCAGTCATGTAATAGCTTCCCAATGACTGCAGCTTTCAGAGTTCCTAGTCATGCCTAGGTATGATGACTTCCTTGAGATCTCAGACATCCTTGAGCTGTGCCCAAACTGAATTCCTGGCTCATGAAATCCCCCAACAAAATAAAATTGTTATTGTTTAAACTAGTAATTTGGAAGTAGTTCTGTTTAGTAAAGAGAAATAGTTAACTTAAATAATGGTATGAAACTGTGAAGTAAATGTGAGCTTGTTTCTAAGCCAAGTAAAGGATAAACATCACATATCAAACAAAAACAGTTGTAAGGAAAAAAATAATAATAGAACAGGAAAGAAAAATAATAGATCAAGGTTCTAAAATCAGTTAGAATAGATGACTGTCAGAAGAAACAAGGGAAATCTAGGAACATCAAGAGCAAAAAAATTATGCAACAGCAGTACTTATCAAATGCTTAGAAGGTCTTTACATAAATTACATACATAAGTTTTGTCACATACATCGTCATGTTCTAGTACTTCCTTGATATTCCTTTTGCACACTTGGAAAATCTTTTCAAATGAAAAAGTTTATCTAATATTTATGATTACTATTCAAGATATTGTTGCTTTTGATGTTCTTAAAATTACAGTTAATGATGCTTGATTCATCATACACTCGTTGCTCCTTCCTCTTAGAATGAAATGAGACTGCTCATGGCTTACAGAGAATATTTTAGAAATGTGGTAAAGTCTTGCAGTCTACCATCTGTTCTGGGAGCTGTTTCTTTTCATAGCAAACATAAGGCTTATCAACAACTGAAACTCTTCATTTCTTACCAAGGGGGACTGAACAGTGTCCAACAAGATATAGCCACTTGCTCTTCCAGTGTTTTCTCAAAATCAATGAATAAAACATGGTGAGAGAAAATATTAAAATACATCTTAAGCATTAAATCAAACTCATTTACTACTTTCTCTTGCACACACTTCAGTAATACTACGACAGTGTTCTTGTTTGAGTACCTAATGATACAAGTAAACAATTACATCTTCTGTATCTTTCTTTTCAGTTGTCTTTTTGTAATGCTGGTAACTTCTCAGTTCCTGTAAATATCACCAAATGATAGCACAAAAACTGGAGATTCCTAGCACATTTAATCTTGTAAATATATTTAGTATCATTGCAGATTTTTCAAAATATAATTATTAAATATACATATTTGTTATGTAAAGAAAAATGCAAAAATAATTGACCCCTTTCCTCTTTCTCATTATTCTCTCAGTTTTCTATCATGGTTCTATTTTGCAATATTTAAATTATTCCTGTTAGTATATACTCTGCCCATCCTCTTCCCTTATCATTCCATTCTCTGAGTAATGTACTTGTATTTTTCTGATCTCTGGAAAACCTCATCATATTATACTGAACTTTGTTTTATTTTACTTGAATTTTTAAGTACAAAAACTATCCTACTATAACT
>NW_004624732.1:42134143-42146515 GCF_000247695.1 Heterocephalus glaber | reverse complement strand
AACCTAGCCAAACAATCACTGCTGTGAAAAAGTCTCTTTTACCTGATTTTCATTTGCAAGCTGCAGTACTTCTTGAGAAGCCAGAAATTCCTTCTTTATAAACACATTTAAGTCAGATTTACTGCAAACTATAGGTATTTATTCACTATAACTCTTTTTTTTTTTTTTTTGTTTTTTTTTTTTGGTACCGGGGAGCGAACTTGGGTCCATTGCGCTTGCGCAGCAGGCGGCGAAACCACTGAGCTAAATCCCCGGCCCTAACTCATTTTTATTTACAGTTGTTTCTTTGAAAAATCTCTGTTCTTTCCCACAGTTTTTTAATTGTTTTTCTCAACTAATGTTGAAAATCTTGTTAGAGATTTCCAAAATTTACATTTAGCAGGCAGTAGACCACATATGGCTTAGATGCACGTTTTGTTTATTCCTCACTATGAATTAATTTTATTGAGTAATTTCCTCATCAACAATTAAAAATGATGAAAGAATGTAAACAAACTAAATGGCTTGTCTTAGGATAACCGGGTCTGTAATTTCAAGAACGCCAATCTGATGAAGCTGAGTGGCAGACCACTCTTTAAAAAGAATCTTTACCCTGTGTGCTACATTCTCCAGGATCTTATTGTTTCAAATGCAACCTGTTACTTTAGTAGTTAGCTCCTGTAAGCATTTGAGTTTGTAGGCCCTGTTTTTATCTGTACCTTGTGAGCAAAAGATCTAAGCCTGTGTTTCTAGCCAGCAGTCAGATAGTTTTATTTTGAACATCTTACATTAATCTTCAAGGATAAAACTTATTTTGCTTGTTCTGGTAAAACTGTTCTCAGGCACCAAGCTGGAAGCTGTGTACATTTTTTTTTAATTTTATTTTCCACTTTCCCTTAGCGTTGATTAATAATAAGGACAGGGTTTATAGATTCAGCTTCTATAATATATTCTTTGGCCATCCCTCATTACTTCTTACCTAGGAATATTAGGAGCTTCTAAGTGTTCTGCCCACTCAAGTTCATCTTAAGTATCATATCCAATTAATCTTCTAAATGTATAGCCTTAATTATTCTACTACCACGCTCAAAAATGATTAGAAAGAAATTCCTTAATTTATCAGCCAAGGCCATCCAAAACAGGAATCAATGTTTTCTCTTTTGTTTTGTTTAGATCAGAGCTTCTTAAAACTGGCATGACCTTACTGATTATTCCGTGCAATTCCCTATACATGCTAGCTAAGAAAGCTAGATCTCAAAGGGCTGACTCATCCATAGGTAAATAAGTAGGGGTCAGTGCGCAGATCAAAACCTAGCTCCAAATAAAATCTCAGATCTACTTCCACACTCAGCAATCAAAGTCCTTCTAGACAAGTCTGGTCCTTGGCCTCTATTACATTCATCATTAGCAAAATCTGAATCAGTGCTATTGAGAATGTCTCAAAGTTAAACTCTCTCCTAAAAGATTTTGCTCCTCTCCCTTTCTCAAAGTGTGAGATATCACTGTATTTTTAAAGTGCATTATAAATTTCAACTTTGTTAAGACATTGACTATATTCTCTATTACATTTCAGTAGCCTAGTGGTTAGGTTTATACCTAGATGCTCCCTTAAAGCTTCATGTCACTGGTTTATACCTAGAAGTCCCATTAAAGAGCCTCGTGTGACCATTGGAGAGAACTTTGTGTGATTGCATTATAGAGACCTTATAGTTGACTTGCTGTTTGGAGGTCGGGGCTAGTTGGAAGAGGTGAGTCACTGTGGGTGTGTCTGGGAAAGTTATATCTCTCCTTTCAGGACCTCCCTTCAGCCTCTAGTTCCTGTCTGCAATAAGGTAAGCAGCTTCTGCCATGCCCCTGTCCCATGCTGTTCTGCCTGGGAGCTGGCCAACTATGGACTGAAATGTGAGCCAAAATAAAACTTTGCTTTTGTTAGTTGCCAGTGTCAGATATTTTGTCCCAGTGTTGAGAAAAGAAATTAAGATACCTTCTTTGACCCCATATAATCTCCAAGTACTCTGAAGGAAGGAACTCTATTATTCTAACAAGTAGCACAATGTTTCAAACCTAAGAAATTGAATTGCCAATGTACATGAAACTTGGACTCTTTTCTTTTTTTCTTTATTTTCATCTAAGGATGTTTATTAGGATCTTCTCATTAGAAATTCTTTTCTCCAATTCAGGATGCTTCTCACCCACATAGTTCATCACTTGCTTGTTTCTTTCACATTGCAAATACTAGAGGTGATGCTCTTGTTTTTGTTTTTCTTTACCACATAACTAATTCCAATATCTCTCTCCTCCCTCTCTTTGATATTTAGAAACATAGATTAGGACCATTAAGTATTGATATTTTAAGTACCATTAGTGATTGGCAGATTTTCACAAAAATCATCACAGGTCTGATCATGATAGCAAATATAAATTAAGATCAATCATTGCTCAAACACACAACTTCAAATCTCTGAAAGTCTACAAAATTTGCATTTGTGGAAAATCCATACTATTCCTCTAGCTCTTGTGATTACACTCTCAGAAATAAGGAATTTAATAGTTACTTAGCTTAATATCTATTGCCAAGTAATTTTAATTTCATCAAACTGTTCATTCCAGTTATAGTACCATCCTATGTTGTGAAATTTAATCAAATATTAATTTCAATTCAGGTCGTAACATTTCTAGTTATCTCCTCATAATTAAACTCTTGCTCAAAAAGAATTGAAAAAACAAAAAGAATGTAGTTATGACTAGGATTGCCTATCTGTTACTTTTTTGTTTTCCTGAAAAATACAATAAGTAATGCTAAATACAATAGAGATCTGTTATATATTTAGATATGCTATCATGGATATCTTATTTTTTACTTGAAATAATTGAAATTGATATAAAACAATCTTAACTTTAACCTATGCTATCATATTGATAATAAGCATATCCAAAGCCCTATTGGATTATTATAATCAATTATCACAACTACCTAGCCATTTAATAATTAAAAGTATTGAATTCTGGACATATTTCATAAATCATATTAAACATTATACATTATTTAAATGATTGTTTATATTTTCAATGGATTTTATATCATTTTTCATTACCTACCACTGTTAGGGTTTTTAAAATATACCTTCCAGCCATATATGTCAGGGGTTCAAAGATGAGAAACATATTGACTTGATCATGAGGAGCTCTTAAAGTACCAGGCAAAAAAAAATCCTGGATATATTACCAGACTATGTGTACAGTGTGCCATGGTAACATGGTAGACAACCTTAAAAAGTGAAGGATAGGAAAACATTAGAAATGGATTTGGAAAACAGAAATAGCCTTTTACTTTGTGGTGGCAGGGGAACAGGTAGAAGAAGAATTTTTGGAATATGAAATATTAGGGACAAAAAGAGAACTGAGACAATAAAAGAATGAGAAGTTTGACGTAACCACAATATAGGTTTTTGAAATTAAAAGTGGGAGCATGACAAGCTGTGAGAACATAAACTAGCTTGAAAGACAACTTTCAATGTCTTGAATATATAGGCAATGAGGACTTCTGAAAATTTTGAACATAAAATTATCTTAAAATACCATTTGCATACTGGAGTCAACATAGGAGTTTACATAGGACTAGAAGAGAGAAATTAGTTAAAGAAAGTTGCAATAGTCCCTGTGAACAATGAGAAGTTGAGCTAGGCTGGATTTGTAATATTTGATTTATTAATCTTTGTTAGATTACAACAACAAAAATATAGGCATAGATGAAACCTTCAAAATAGTCCAAATTATTCTTGTCATATCCATAGATTTTGCTGTTCACATATATGCAAAAACTTTTCCATGTAATCACCAATATTTTCAATAGGAAGCATATATCCAATAAGCATGTAAAAATAAATTAATAAAGAATCTGAGGAAGAAGTAAATAAGTACTGCTACAGAGAAATACATTTACACCTACATCCATTTGGAGATATTTGTTTTAATACTTCCAAATTATATTAATAGATTTACTAAAGGATAGTCTCTTATCCTGCTATATGTCACATGGTCAGAATGTAACTACAAAATCCCCCTTTTTATTTAGTGGTCAAGCTAAGAGTTGGAAGTGTGGGTTCACAGTTCTACAGCTCTTATCTCCTAATATAACCCAGTTCTCATGGCTCTCTGCAGAACTACAGTTCTAATGTGACTTAGTTAGAGAAGTGTGAATCTACTTTTGAAGTAGATTCTGGTTTGAAGTTATTTAAGCTAAATCTCAAATACTGTTTTTTCACTTAGTGCCTGGAGGGCATTTCTTATTTAATATCATTATCCATCTCTAGCCAATGGTAACTCCAGATGACAAATAAACCAGTCATTAATATGACATAAAATATGGCATGAATATCAGTGTTTAACATTTTAGTATGTGAATATGCACTTTAATAATTAAAATATTTAATTTTGGTACCCTAATGCCCACTGAGTCATTAAAATAAATTCACGAAGTTTTAACTTTCAATATTTAGATAGCCTGTAAACAATAACACATTTAGCCAGATAGTGACAAAATATAAAAGGTGTATCTTGTTCCTTGAAGTTGCAATTAAAAATTTTAAAACTTAAATTAAAAAATACAGATGTACTAAAATTAATTTCTGATTACATAATATTTCTAAATTATAATATTTTAGTTATTGTTTAATATCAATTCATTTTATGTTAATTGGTGTTTAAATACCATATAGAACTTCTTTGTCATAAAGAAAGATAAACTCGAGTAGTTTGTAGGAAAATGGATGCACCCTGATAACATAATGTTAAGTGAAATAAATCAGACAGACACAGGAGTTTAAATATCACATAGTTGGTCTTATATGTGGAGCCCGAAGTATAAATAAAAAGCAAAAAAAAGTAAATAATAGGAACTAGGAAGGTAGATTATTCTCAAAGGGGAAGGTGATAAAGCGATAGAGGGAACAGGGAGGGAAGGCAGAGAAAAATGATGCCAAAGAATTAAGACGTGTTAGGTACAGTAGCAACTCCAAACAAGAAATGTGAACACTGGGCCGGGGTTTAGCTCAGTGGCACCGCACCTGCCTCTCAAATGCAAGGTCCTGAGTTCGATCCCTGGTACCAGAAGAAAAAAAAAAAAGAAAGGAAGAAATGTGAACATTATGCACTGCAAATATGTACAAACAAAAAAGACAAAAGGAAAGGAATGAAGAGATGGATAGAGGGAGAGGGAGGGGAAGGAAAAAGGATACAAAGGAAATGAAGACACGTTATGTACGTGTACCAACTCACAAGGATTGTAGACATTTTGAACTGCAAAAGTGTTAGAATGAAAATAATATTTGTTGCTGAATTTGCATATTTCTAGCTAATATGTTCTTCAATCTGCCTTCAGGACTCTAGTACTTATTCCAAACTCTCTGGAAATTTTCCCTGGCTAGAGACATCTGCCTCGTCAAGGGATTCCTCTTCCTAGAAGTAGCCTACCCCTAGCTATGAATATATACAGGACCCATCCATAGATGTAACATAAGAAGACTCAGACTATCTAGATTTCACAGCTCCCTGCAGGTTTGACTGAGAATTTTGTTGAGAGTACATTACTGCTAACATCTTCCTCCAAAATACTTTCTGTTCTTATACAGATGTTCAACCTAATGATTTATAGTTAATCCCAAATAAACTACCTACATATTAATCTTTGTCTCAAAGATTGTTTTCTAGTGAAATCTAACTGAAATAATATAATTTTAAAGAAATCCACCATATTTTTTCCTGATGATGAAGCCATAGGAGTAGAAGAACAATATGAAATAAATATTTGGAAAACAATTTCAGACAACTCAAATTTTTAAAAGTTCTTAATTATCTTTGTGAAGAAAAAAGTTTAAACTTTATTTTAAAAAGGCTTAAAGTGGGAATATGTTGAATCTATTGTGAAGGAAACATCAGTCAATCCAACCACAGTGTAAAAGTGAGAAGGAGGTAAGGTGTGGCAATGCTGGCTGGGGGATTAAGTGGGACCTGTCAATCATAGAATCATGGGATAGCACCAAATCCTTCCCAGGACTCTAGTGAGGAACTTCTCACGTGCTCCCATGAGGTGTGGACAATGCATAAGGTCACAAATATCGCAAAGAGCCAGTCAACGTGACTTTTCATGCTAGCCCACTCTGTGTCTTCTGGACCAGGGTGTACTTTTATTTTTGCTCTTTTTCTGTTTCCCTCTTTGGTTTGGCCCAAGTCAGCTCTGCAGAGCCACTTTCCCTCTGACTCCCTCACCTCTCACTTTTCAAATTAACTTTTGGCACCATTTTTGGCAAAGATGGTCCAACCACCATCTTGCCTTATTGCATGATAAAACTTCATATGAGTGTGTGTTACCAGCCACTGCCATATTTTCTTTATCTCTCTTTTTTTAATAACTGGTCTTATGAGCTAAGCCTTAAATTTCAAAGAGCATATGGGCTTGTGAGAAAAAGCCTAAGTGACCTTTTTCTTTTTTTCTTCATGAAAAAGAGAAATTTTATATGATTCCTTTAAGAACTCAGGAAAACTTTGGGGGTCAAAACTGCAACTGGAAGACTGAGGCAGTCCTGGGCAAATGGGTGTACATGCAGTTGAGTGGATGCAGGCTGGTAGGCATGACCTACAAGGGCGGTTCCTGGCAAGGAACTTACCATAGCTCCAAGAGAAGGTAGAAGAGAAGGCCTCCAAGGCCAGCACATGGGAAGGCCTTAACCTGCCTGGCTGGGTACACAGGAGTAAATTACTCTTTCAGCCCCTTTCCACCTTGCTGTGGCCCAGATAACTGGGTCAGGCCCTGGACAAACCGCATGACACACTGGCTGGGTTGAAGTCCACCCTGCACAGGTGCGCTGGGCTACAAATACAGGCCAAGTGCTTAGCTGACTTAAATGCCAAAGGCACCAATGTGCTGTGCAATTTTTCAGGTTCACATCTAGCCAAGAACAATAGATATGACAGTGACCCTGTGGGAGTGGCGGCTTTAACCACTGGTGCTACACTCCCCCAGGTGAAGACATACAGCACACGCTGGCACTGGTGCTACAAAATGCACTAGAACCAACTGTGTGCATTACCTACTGCCTATGTGTACAGCTGATAAACACTTCCAACACTGCTCTTTCCCAGTTGAAGACTCTGCCTGAGATCATTCCCTCCTGTCTTTTTTGCTAACCCTGTTTAAATGCAGATAAGTTAAAGACTTGTACATGGTGCCTGAACAGAACAACATTTAAGAACATTTAAAACCTAACTAAAGTAACTTGGAGTGTACAAAAAAAGAACCATCTCCATTCTTAATCCTTTTTCGATTGAAATAAATATGAGAGGTGTTTTTCCCATATGGTTTCACTTTAGTTAAGTAGAGTCATCAAGGTACTTGAAATAATAGCTAAGCCATCAATTGGGTCAAGGGATTCAACTAAGTGGTTTAAAGAACTCTGCTTGGAAAAGTTCAACCATGAACTCATGGGAATTAAAGGACTAGGTATGGCCAACAAGTGGCTCAGCCCTCTTGTCCCTAAGGAGGTAATGGGTTCCAATATGGAGACAAAAATCCTCAGAGGACTTTCTTCTGTGCTTCTGAGTTCTCAATACTGATATCATCCTAAAGTTCAGACAGAGACATCTATTCAAGCTACGCAAGTCTCACAAGTGGCATCTTTGGGTCTCCTCCATCTGTGTAGTATGCCACCTTAAGGAGTGTGGGCCTAGTTGTCTCCTCTGTTTAGGTCCCAAAACAATTAGATGAGAAATCTATTGGATCTTGTCACTACATGGATTCCACCAACTTTGCCAGTAGGGCATATACTTGATGAATGGATAGGTTTGATACTGACAATTTAAAACAAGAACAGCTTATCTATTATTGCAATACAGTCTGGGGTCAATACAAACTGGGAATTATCTATTAACTAGTTGCAGTGTTTCTGCTTGGAACACAAAAGGTGGAAAGAAATGCCTTATGTTAAAGCTTTTGTGACTCTTTAGTAATGGGAATGCTCAAAACCTATGATACTTAGTGCAGGCCCCAAGGAGGAAAAAGATATCCTGAAGGACTCTGTTCTGAGCATTCCTTCTACTTATCATTCAGGGGGATCTCAGTCTTGCTGATCTATTTAGGGAGGATAACTACACTAGGAGGTCTCCTTGAACTCTCCCTTATAATATTCAGACTAATAAGTCAGGTCCATCCCCACCAAGTGACCAGGGTTTTCCATTATAGCCTAGTGTCCAGAGAACCCAGCATTCCTCAGCTCCCTCAGCAGCCTGCTCAGGTAGCCCTAAGTCCCATGGGTGCACACACACAGCTTTAAGCCCTGTAGGTCCTACCCAAAGTGGTGCTTCCTGTTACTCTGATTCACAATTTATTTTTCCCCTAAGAAAAGTCCCACAGGTAGAAGGAAATACATGAGTGCAGGTTTCCTTTTTCATTTGCAGATGTCCAGCAGTGCAAAGCACAACTAGACCAACTATGGGAAGATCCTATACATTTGGAGATGGGTTCCAAACTTTGACCATTTCTTTTGACTTATCATGGTGAGATGTCTAACTTAGCCACTTTCTGTCCCTCGGTTGAAAGCGAATCCCACAAGAGGCTAGGACCTGTGCTGATGAACAATATGCTTTAAAAGGGGGAAGGGAACCACTCTGAAGAGGCTACTCTCCCCTCAACAGAACCAAAACTGGACTATAATATTTGGCATGGGACTAGAAAAGTTATCTAGTATGCTAACTGCTCTTATTATGGGGATGAAAAGGTGCATTAAAAAATTTCTGAATTATCATAAAGTGAGTGGGTTCATGCAGGGCACAGAGGAAAATTCTGTTGTTTTTTGAAACCAATTAGCAGAAACCATTCACAAATGTACCAGTACAGATCCATCTTCCAGTGAGAGAGAGGCAATAATAGGACAAAATTTCATCTGTCAGTGATCTCCAGGCATCCAGTGTAAGCTACAAAAGCTTCAGATGAGGCCACAGATTCTTATGGCCCAATTACTGGACACAACCTTTTTTGTGTTTAGCAGTAGGGACCCAGAGGAAAGAGAAAACAGAAAAGTTAATATTATAGCTGTTTCAATTGGTAATGCTTTAAACCTACCCAGATCATCTAAGGAAAAACTCAGGCACAACTGAGGAAAGGGTTCCTATTTCAAGCGCAAAGAAACTGGACCTTGGTCATGAGATTGCATCAGACCTCCACCTGAGCTTTTCTCTGAGGTAAGGCAGTTGATGTGCCTGTCCTGTGGCACTAGAGGTTTGATTGTTCCCACTCTTAGAAAGGGGCTAGACCATTCAAAACCCTCATTTCCTGCTCTGATGATTGAAGAGGCTCAAGGAAACCTTCAATATCCTTGTTCAGAGACGCCACCAACTTCTCTAAGGGATTCTGAGTAATCTTAGATGTCATGGGTGAGCCAATCCAACTTCTTATTGATACAGTGGCAGCTCATTCTGCTTTGATTTCCTTCTCTGGAAAACACTCCTCCAAATATATAGCTATATTTAGGGTCAAATGGACTCTTAATCAGAGATTCTTTATTTCTTGTCCACCCAGAAGTTGTTGCAAACAAGTAAGCTCCCATACCTATGCAGGCAGGTAAGATATCAGTGACCTGCCACTCCAAGATCCTGAGGAGGTGTTGTTGACTGATGGAAGTAGCTTTGTCCTAGAAGGACATCAAAAGGCAGGTTATGCAGTTGTCAGCTCACAATAGGTCACTGAAGTTAAATCTTTCCCCAGAAACCTCTGCTCAAAAGGCAGAGCTGGTAGCTCATACTCAGACATTAATATTAGGAAAAGGATGAAAGTTAAACATCTTTACAGACCCCATATATGCCTTTCTGGTGCTACATGCCAATGCAGCAATCAGGAAGAAAAGAGGCTTACTGACAAATAAACAACCATCTATAAAGCACAGGTAGGAAATTCTGCAAATGCTAGATGCAGTTCATTTTCCCAAATGGGTTGCAGTCATGCACTGTCAAGGGCATCAGAGAGACATGTCTGAAGTCTTTTTGGAAAATTAAGAGGCAGATAGGGTAACAAAAGAGCCCTACAGCTTCCTAAAACTTTAGCCTTATGTCCAGTTCCTGAGGAACCATTAAAACCAGTCTACATCCTGCAGGAAGAAAAATAGGCCTTAGGACTAGGGAGAATTAAAAAGGGACTCATGAGACTTAGAAAACAAACTGGTCCTTTGCCAAGGGATACAGTGGAAAGCTATAAAAACACTTCATGATTCCTTCCATGTGGGAAGAGATGCTACATTGGAAACGGTCACTCAAATTTCAACAGCATTAGAACTAGCAGCAATCCCCCAACAGGTCTATGGATGTCTGTTTTGGAATGCCTGTCTGCTAGGTACTGAGATTTTTTTTAAAAAATGGAGCTTGAAACCATAATTTCAATATTTGGTGAAATAACCCAGACAGGAAAAGTTAAGTATTGGATGGTTTTTCTATATGAAAAAACCAAATAAATAAATAAATGTAAAATAAAGGAACAGATGATAGGAAACAAAAAGGCAGATTTTTGGAAATGAGAAAGATGATTAGGGGAAGGGGTGAAGAAGGATAATAGAGAGGTTAAAGGAATGTAAAATGGTCAATTTATATTATACGTATCTATGTACCAATTCCCCAAAACAAACATAACTATTATGTATTGCAACAGACGCTAATTATAAAAACAAATTAAAAAGGACATCTGGTTCTTTCCTTAGAAGAATGTTGCATCTACAAGGGCCAACTGATTTGAAGAAAACCTTCCATGTACCATGCAGTTATTACCAGTGTGACTCCCAGACCAGATCGATCACCTGGTAACTTTCAGCCAATGCAAACCTTTGAGCCCACCCCAGAAAAATTGATTCAGTAATCCTAGGAAAGAACATGACAACTGATAGAGAACAAGATATCAAGTGATTCTAAAATTTTGGGGGATTTAGGAACCAAGGTTCTAAATTCTAATAGCTACTACAATCCTGAGAGCAGGAATTTTGTTATAATTTTCTTTCATGAATACAAGATAATCTGATCTAAATTCTCCCTCTATCACTGTGGTATAAAACTAGGTTCTTAAACTATACTGATTAAAAGTTGAAATTGAGGGGCCAGGGATTTAGCTCAGTGGTTCCACCGCCTGCCTCGAAGGTGCAAGGTCCCGAGTGACCAACAAAAGTTCCCCAGTACCAAAAAAAATAAATAAAGTTGAAATTGAACTATACGGTAATCATAAGTCTTTCCATTAAATGATATCATATAAACTTTCAAAAAAAATTATAAACGTGCACGAGCATAACATTATATATATTATATGCTCTATATCTCACATTAATTTCATAATATGTATAATATAATAATACATGCTGTGCATATGTATAATGTATGATTAAAATACATAACATTTTAACTACCAATTATCTACATGATCTTCAGAAAATATGCTTGTAAGCTTCTGTCTTTTCATCTATTAGTGAAATATTTGGTATCTATTACTTTTAGTTTTGCATAGGATTATATTTTACTAACTTTTTTATAATAAAGTAATAAATTCTTCAAAACTATAAAATAAAGTACAAAAAATACTTAACTTAGGCTGGCTCTTCAAATATAAACCTGAGAGCCACAAAAAACAAACCCAACAATAATGGCAAGAAAAATTTCTTTCTATGACTAATAGCATCTTAACCCGTTTCTTTATTACAAGGCTTTCTTCAGTATTATATGCAATATTATGTGCAGGTAAAAGTACTCCCATGATACCATGCAAGTCAAAGAAAAATGATTACTGCTTTCTCCTACTGTCTGATACATGCTCAGATAGCACTAATGGAAATCCTTGTGCATACTCTCCTTCTCCTGGAAAGAATCTTTTAAAGTCTTCTCAATATAGAGCAAATCAAGCCATTTACCCTAACTCTAAAAAGCATGGGGTTCTTGACCTCAGCTCAGTGTCTGGAATTCCCCTTGTTCTGATAATATTACCAATAGAAAACAAAAATATTTGTGGTATGAATGAAAAAAGATTAGGTGGAAAAAAGGCTTTCCAGGTGTATTTTGTGGCTTTAGGTATTTAGTAAAATTTAAATTCAAATGATTGAAGAAAATTTCCAAACACTTCCATATTAATAATTCCCTGGACTTTTTGCCTTTAATTAAATATAGTGTAGCATTTTTTTTTGTTAAATTCTTTTATAGGTACATTTTAGGTATACAACACAATTACATTTCTCATTGGGAATTCTACCTTTACATAATGCATCTTGGTTCTTATTTTTTCCCCATTCCCAGCCCTCCCTTCACCCCCTCCACCCTTTCCTATTTGCAAAGACCTTGTTTCCATTTTTTTCCTCTTCTCATATTTTTTTTCCTTTC
>NW_004624732.1:42117500-42129138 GCF_000247695.1 Heterocephalus glaber | reverse complement strand
TTCCATCTCATTTCCCTTTGTGGTTGCTGTAGGTGATCTGGAAGTCTGGTTTTGAGACTTGTTTATATGTTTTCTCATTTTGACTGGGGGTGGGGGGATGCTGTTGGCAACCGTGAGGATGACCTCCTTTGAGCTGGGAGAGGTGGGACAGGGGCCGGGAGTGTCTGTAGGGATGGTGGCCCAGAAGCCCCTTCCTCTGGGCCGGGAGTGGTGGGAAGAAGGTGGCCTGAAAGACCTTTCCTCTGGGCTGGGGGCAGCGGGAGGGATGGTGGCAGAAAGCCTCTTCCTCTGGACCAGGAGCAGTAGGATGGCATCTCAGAAGCCCCTACCTCTGGGCCTGGAGTGGCTGGAGGGATGGTAGCCCAGAAGCCCCTTCTTCTGGGCTGGGAGTGGCCAGACCGAAGGTGGCCCAAAAGCCCTTTCCTCTGGTCTAGGAGCAGCAGACAGATGGTGGCTAGTAAGCCCCTTCCTCTGGACCAGGAGCAGTAGGACAGTGGCTCAGAAGCCCCTACCTCTGGGCTGGGAGCAGCGGGACCCAGTACCATGGTCTGGTGGTCCAGTGTCCTCTGTGTGTTTGTAGTGTGGAACCAGGTGGCTGTACAGAGGAGCGGGGGCGGGCGGGTGTCCAGTGCGGGCTGAGTCAGTGTGTTCTTCGCGATTCCTAGTGTAGCATTTTTAATGAAAAGAAACCCAATTTTTTTTGCACAGAATGTAGAGTATCCCAAATGTTCTGTATGCCTCCCTTCTGATTAAAGAATAGTTAAGACAATGGCTCATGGGAAGTGAAGTGGATCACTTCTGGTCTAAGATGCTTGATAAGAAGGAGTCATTTCCCCAATAATCTTTTGATGTCCTATTATGGTGACATCAAATTTTGTAGAGTAACTGAATGCTTGAGTTACTAGATAGATTTTAATCTAGAATGTAACTTAACCTAATATTTTATTTATTTATATATTTATTTATATTTTTTGGTACCGGGGATCGAACTCAGGTTCTTGGGTTTGCGCAGCAGGTGGTGAAACCCCTGAACTAAATCCCCAGCCCTTACTTAACCTAACATAATTTAAAGAGAGAAATATTTGCTAGGGTAATACTCTGAGATTATACTATTTGATTATGGAGTATAGCTTAATATCCTGTCTAAATATCCTGAGTATCTTTTAGTAACCAATTCCTTATAAGCATATGCTTTAGGTATTTTGCACTATCTAAACTGATTTTTTTCAACATGTGAGCTTCAGGTGATGAAATATGATAACAGCACAACTGTAGTTATTTTTCCACAGAATACTTTATTCCCTTTGAGGCAGTTTGAGGATGATTGTTTGGAATGAATACTAACTTATACTCTGTATTTCCAGATGCAGGGCTCTGATCGTGCTTTAGGTTGCTGATGAACTTTGAGAAATACACAAAACACTGAGACACTGAGGTCCCAACACAATCAGTGTATTTTTCTTCTGAAATGTTCCATTGTGAAAATACAATTTAGATTTTTGTCTGAGACACTCTACTCACTTTCATAAACAAGAAATTGTCCATGTATGCTTTTGTTTTCACTGAAATAACTCTTGCATTTTTTACTTATAGTATGATCAAGATATTATAATCACTAGTTGTTAAGTAAAAAATATTTATTGTATGCCAATGTGTTCTGTGAATATAGCAATAATAAATAAACCAAAAAATCCTGGTTCATGGAGCTGAACCTATGAGGAAAATCAACAATAAAGGATAAATATTTATATATATATAATTTTATAAATAACATCAATATCATCTCCAAAATAGAGAATGGTGCTACCTGCCATTATTTAGAGAAAGAAAAATACCCCCAAGTTATAATTGAAATGATAATATTTTAATTTTATATTAATATTCCTTTTAATAGGTACTTTTTCAAGCAGGTTTTATAAGTACATTTCGCAGTGTACCTTCTGCTGAGAAGTATGAGGTCACATCTCCTTTATCTGAGAATCATGATGTCTACTCTTTCTTAGCTAAGAATCCTGAGATGCTTTGGCCTAGATAATTGCAAATTTTTGGATTCTTTCATAAATTGCCTTCATGCTGAAGGGGAAAAAATTTCTCCACCTCCTTTGAGATATCCTTCTCTGTCATTCTTTCTATGCAATTTTTATAAAAGGCAAAGCTTGCTGTAAACTGAGAATCCATAGTTCTTTTAATGCGAATAGTTTCACATTTGTCAATGGTGTCTTCACTGGAAAATTACCAATTATCCACTGAAAATATTCACAACACTTAGCTATCCCAGTTAAAATTAGGATTAAGTGAGGACATAGAATGAGTTTGAACATAAACAAGGTTTTAAAAGATTGAAAAATAAATGGAAGACGTAACAACTTTCCTTTGTGCCTTTTAACTTAGCCTCATTTCCTGTCCTTTTTCTCTCTCTCCCCTGCCTCAGGAGCCTTGCATAACTGATGAACTACAAAACTTAAAAATTGTTCGGCAAAAATAGTCCTGATGGTTATTGTGACCTAAAGTAAAGACCATTAAAAATCTGTACAACTCCCAACTATGAATTTTGCTTATAGTCAAAAATTATTGCTGAAGTCAAAACCATGTGGGCAGTCTCTCAAGTGTTCCCTCTCTTCCATAGCCCCAAACCCTGCTTCCATCTGCAAGCCAGTTCCTCTTTAGATACTCTCTGCTCTGCATAGCTAAATAAATCCTCTAATCTTCCTTTGAGTCACTTACATTTTTTAATGAAAATTCAAGGCCAGAAATTCCAGGGCTTAGGCACCAATAATTTCCTTAGCAACTGAAGATAAGTGATAGGAAAATCACAGATTTCAGCAATACATTCTGTTATACATTATCATTTCATAACCTAGTTTGTGAATATTCTTAGAATAATCCCCTAAATTGGCTAAAGATACAAACCATTTGGGAAGGTCTAGCTCTATCATTTACAATGTGTTTGTGGAATTCTGAATCCTAACAAGAGCAGAAATTCTCCCTGGTATTATGCATGACTTTATGGTGGGTTTGGTAGTAATTGGCTCCTCTAAGATGTGAAGTGCCCTATTGATAAATATACTTCCAATATTCCAAGAAAGCATATGAATATTAACAAAATTAAGGCATATTTTCATTGTACAAAAATGATATGAGAATTTAGATGATAAAGCAGGAAGAGCTTTGTAGTATTTTCAAGTAAATAATATGGATATCATTTTCAAGTAGGCAATCTGGTTTTACTTTGTCTAATCAAGATGTGATAGACAATGGACATTTCAGGAAAAATTCAGGCAGTTCACTTGATAGAGAAGGTGTATCACAGGTTGTAAAATTCTTCAGTTTTATTACTGTGTCTTAGAAACAATGTCCAATTTAATGCCCGTGTGTGTATGTGCGTGCGTGTGTGCACGCGCGCGCGGGGGGGGGTGGGAGGGCACCTCTGCTCAGGCATTTGTCATATGTAGTGAATTGGTTGCATACATTTATCTCTGTCTCAATTTATGCAGCACTGAATCTGCAGACAGGTCATCAGAACAATGCCACAATAATGGCATTCTAAGGTACTTCTCATCTAGAAGTAACATTCCATCTAGAACTAAACATATGTTTCTTGAGAAAAAGATGAAAAAAATAGAAACAGGAATGTAAAGAGGGAAGAAGGAAGAAAAGAAGGAGATAAGGAATAAATAAAGAAATATGGCAAACTCCCCAAAATACAGTACCTAAACAGTCTCCTGATCCAATCACATATTTCCCTTGAGCTGTAAGTTTAGACTTTTAAAATCCTGATGCAAATGGAAAACTCTCCAAGAGCTGAAAAAGGATAGACTATTAGAGATTTATAGCCCAGTGATGAATTTTATTTGACTATTTCTTTGTGTCTATGTAAGGTTTTAAAAATCAATGGAATTAAGTTTTTACTTTATTTTTCCAATATACAGCCAATTTTAGGACACGCATTTACATAGAATAAGCAGGATTTAGCTCTTAAACCAGGGGCATACCCAATGGATGTCAGACATGTGTTGATAGTAAAATTCAGGCAATTTGAATTTTTTTTTCCTCTTAAAAATCAATGTTTCTTTGTTGTTGTTGTTGTTGCTTTGGTACCAGGGATTGAACTAGGGACCTTGCTCTTGCGAGGCAGGCAGAGGAACCACTGAGCTGAATCACCAGCCCAAAATCAATGGGTTTTTTTTTAAAGAATAACACAATAAATGAGGAAAAACCTGTCCAGGGACTACATTGGCCCAAATTGCAGATATTTACTCAGGAGAAATGGAAGCCATGCTTAAATTTAGTTGATGTGAATTTAAGACAGAATTAAAAGAAAAAAAAGAACACGGTGTTTATTAATGTCTTTTTGAAATCTATTACAAAATCCTCTATCATAATAGGAAAATGATTGCAAAACTATTTCCAAATTGTCTTAAAAATTATAAAAATTTGGAACAACTCATGCAAAATGAATGAGATGAAACTGTTCTGACTTGACTCAGAGTTAACATTCATAGTGTGAAGTACTGTAAAAGACTGCAAAATATATTTTGGTTAGAGAAAAACACCAGTAGCTAGTATTATTTCTTCACAGGGGTAGGTGAAGAGATAGAATGGCCATCTGGGAAAAAATCTCTTAAAAGGGACATTTATCAGTAGAACAGAAGGACTTTAGCTCTGCAATCTGGTTACTGTGTTTGTGAGAAAAGCACCATTTAAAAACTTACACAGTTTTTACATTTCATGAGTCTTTTTTTTTTACATAAGAAAGATAACTCTGGTTAACATGTTACTCAAGAAATTACAATGTCCTATGTGTCTTGTGTTCATATGCACTGTAAACTTGTCTATTGAGACATCCATAGATTAACCTTAGAAGAGAGAAAATGTCAGGGGAGTAAAATGTTTTACTATAATAATATTCCCATTTGTCCATATTGCACATGTTAAAGTACACCTACATCCTTTTCTCACAACGCCCGGCAGTGGCAACTTTCCTCCTCTTCCCTTTTCCCCCACCATATGGTCCTACCATTGCTTGCAATTGTTTTCAATATGTTCCTATTCATCTTCTGAAGGAAAAGAGAAGCAGCATAGCTCGTTGGTGCAGCACAGCTTAATGCATCTTGTTAATGCAGGCCAACCTTAAAAATTAATTTTCATAAAAAATTAGGTGAGAAAAACTGAAATAAGAGAATATTGTATAGACAGCTTTTATACAATAAGCTTTTAAGGATTTCATCTAAGGAAAAGCTAAACTAAACAGCATATTTTATACTCTATACCTCTACTAATCAAGACTGCTATGATGATGAGAATATAGATGTATAGATCAATGGAACAGAAACAAAAAGCAGATCTTAACTGATATCAAGTAATTTATTTTTTGAGCAAATGGCAATACCAAATACATACAGGTAGAAATATTTTTTAATTCATTAAGTTTATTGGTACATTTTAGATATAATGTATGATGACATTCATCATTGGGAATTTGTACCTTTTCATGATATATCTTGGTTCTTATTTTTTTCCCCATTCCCCAGCCCTCCCTTAAATCCCTCACCCCTCCCTATTTACAAAGACTTGTTTATGTTTTTTCCTTTTTTCATATTTATTCCTTCTTGTTCTTTCCTTTCCCCTATGCCTCCCACTTCCCCTTCCCTTCCCCTTCTCCTTTGGACCCCTATTTCATATTATCTGTTATACATTTTGATTCTCAGTTATACTTTTAGTTTCTCACACCAGAGAAACTATTCAGTATTTGCACGTGTAAATTTCTTTCACTTAAGAATATGGCCTCAATGAACATCTATTAAGGTATAAATATTTCTAGTTCCTCATATTTTATGGCCAAGTAGTACTCCATTTTATTTTTTTTAAAAACATCTTTTTTATTCAGTCACCAGTTGATGGCCAATGGGCTGTTTCAAGATTTAGCTGTTACAAACTGTGCCATTGTTACCCTGCTGGGTATCTTTCAAAAAAAATTAAAAGAATTGGTATATGAATAAGAATTGATGTCACACTGATATATGCACACTCATGTTTATAGCAGCACAGTTTGTAAGAGAAACTTTTTTTTTGGTACTGGGGATTGAACTGGGGACCTAGCGCTTGTGAAGCTTGCGGTGGAACCACTGAGCTAAATACCTGGCCAAGAAAAGATGGATTTTTTCTTTTTAATTCTAGAAGTTTTGTTTTGTTTTGTTTTTTGAGTCTTTTTGGTACCAGGGATTGAACTCATGACCTTCTGCTTGCAAGACAGGTGTGGTGCCACTGAGCCAAATCATTGGCCCCTAAGATACTTTTTTTATGCAAAGGTTGCTAGAGCAATGGATGCCCTTGTGAAAAATAAAGAATTAAATGAATAAATTTTGCTGCATATCTCACACTTTACACAAGTCTTGTGTCATATATGTAAATTCAAAATGCAAAATTATAGAAATTTTAGAAGAAAAAAATAGAAGAAATTCTGGATAAGTCTGAATTTTCCAAATACCATAAAATTGTCACTTATTTAAAAACATAATAAACTGAAATTTATCAAAATTTAAAAAATATTTTGCTTATACAAGAGAATGAAAAATCACAGACTGGCAGAAAATATTTGTTAATCCTGTTTTATAATGATTTGTACCTGGAAAATACAAAAAACAGACAGCTTAATTAAAAAAAAAATAACAAGCATAAGATCTAAACCCACACTTTACTAAAGAAGACATGTAGATATGAAAAATCATGACACAATGGTCAACATAATTTATCATTAGGAAAAATTACATTAAAATCAGGTACAACTGAACATTTATTCAAATTTTTCCAACCAAAATTTTAAAATGATCTGCAATCTAAATGTTTGTGAGAATGTAGAGCTATTGGAAATTTTATTTTTTATGCATAGGAATGCATAATATTATGGTTACTTTGAAAAATATAATGATTTTATTATTGCCTAGACATTGTGACTAATAATAAAAATTTCAGAGATATCTTTCAGGATGTAAGCACAACCTTGTTCCCTCAAAACAGCACATTTTCCAATTCAAAAAGACATTATTAAACCTGTAAGTGCTGCCTTTTATACCACTGTCTATTTAATTTCTTGAAATTTTTGGATGAGGAATTTTTTGAAGGGATTGAAGCTGTATATCTTGTTTTTCTGTCTTTGAACCCTAATGTGTAAATTCTTCCTCTCTGTATCATGTATAGATCTGAAATTAACTGATTGAAGACAGAGAAAATCAGTTTGGAACTTCTCCTGCTTATCTAAGTTTTATACCTCAAATTTAAATGCAGTATTTCTCCTTTTCCACCTCACTTTTAACTTTTGTAAAGAAAAATTGATGGGCCATAAATGAACCTCAGGAAATATCAGGCGTTATTCGTAATACAAGTATCAGTTCACTAAGATAATAAGGTTTTTCTAGTTAATAGTAATAATGGAATATTGATCTGAAAAATCTATATTATTTTGGAGAAACCACCTGCTCCTGGATGCTGTCTAAAAGTTTGAAAGAAAGAAAATTTAATGTTTCGTACACATCCATATTATTTTTTGCTTGCTGGACTAGATTGGGGTGTGGTGTGTTTCATAAGAGTACTTGCAGGATATACCCTAAAGAATTTAGACTACATCTACAACATTTCAGGGGCCCTCCACTTGCTACACAAACCTGGGCTCTTATGTCACCTTCAAGATCATTTATAATATATTTTTGCACATACAATACTCAATAGTATACAATTTATTGATAACAAATTTGGGAACCCTTGATTATATATTCTTAGATCTATTCCACATTGGCCTATAAATTTCTCTCTATCTTATCCAGGCTTTGGAAGTCTTTCAAAATGACTCTCAGCTCAGACTGATATCGAGTTCTTAAAATTAATCATACAGGGCTTGCTTCATTCTGAATACTATTAACTTTAGAAGCAATGTATCTCTATGAGCATCTGCCCAGATAAAACTAAGGGTAAGTGAGCCAGAAAGAGTACTGTGCTTAGAGCATAATGAGAGCATGTATAGTAAGGGAAGAGGAAAAATGAGATAAAGGCTTTTCTGTTCAAGTCACAATGTGGATGAATATAAAAAAATGGAGAGTGGGTTAGCATTTTTACAGATCTGGCTTGTTTCGTTCAAGGGAAATTGTCAGGATACAATATTGTTACATAACATTATTTTACAGTCTTCTTCATATCAATCCAAAAATTGATGATCATTACAAGTTTGGAATTTTTCTCCCTTTCTGATTTAAGACACTTCTCAAATGAACAATTTCATTTATAGGAAAATTCCTCAATGTAGCTACTAATTTTAAATCATCATTGGCAAAATTATTCCAAACAGAGAACTTACAGTTGAAATATGAATATGTGAAAGAAAGTAGAATCTAGCCCAGGGGAGCAAAATTAAAATGAGAAGAAATGGAAAGATGGAAATTTCCCAAAATAAACATTTTCATCAATTGAATGTAATGCCTATAATCGTTTTATCTTTTTGCATTGGATATATGTCTAATAAAATTTTTATTTATAATGAAGTTTGTTGCCAGCCTTGCCCTGAATAGTGAGACAGCAAATATTTAGTAAAATGTGCTTGTATTTAGTAAATGAATTAATCAGTTTTTAGGACTTATAAGGGATTTGTGTGCAAAAATATTTCATTTTATTATAATTTAAAAAGTCAGAAATTGATTCTCTTTTTCGTCAAAAACATTTGCAGGAACAAAAGCAACAGCCAGAGGCCTGGCTGGTTACCATGTGTAAGTGCATGCAGATCACAATGAGAAGCCGGTGTGGAGTAGAGCACTGTGGCTGCAGGCAGGTCCAGCCAGGGACCTGCCCCAATCCTGGCCTCATGGGCCTATGGGTCCCAGCCAAAAACCTGCCTGGCAAAGACCTGCACAGGCACACAAACATCAGCCAGAGGCCTGTCCCATACCATTGGTAAGTGTGCTCAGACACTAGTCAGAATCCTGCCCAGACACCGGCGACTGGAGTGCTCAACCTCAGGCCAAAGGCCCTCCCAGACAACAGCTACCTACCTAGGAGGGAAAGCCCTAACAAGAGGCAAGCCTAGATACCATCCCAAGCGAGCACAGGCCCCAGCCAGTGAAGCCCACCTGGACAACAGGATAGTGTAGGGATCCAGAAGGCCATCATTCTGAACCCAGGTATTGGTGCAGGGGTGAGCAACAGAAAAAAGGCCTCTTGGTGGCTTGCCGACAATTGAAGACCACTGGGTGAGCAAAAAGTCACCTCAAGAAAGGCATCGCAGGCTCCATCTGTTGAAATGAGAAGACATGGAAACAAGTCTCAAAACCAGACTTGCAGATCACCTAAGGTAACCCCAAAGGACAACTAGATGGAACAGTCTGATACTCAACTATCTGGGCTCCCTGAACTGGCAACAAAAGAGGATCTGGAAAAAAATGAAATCAGAAAGAATTTCTCAGATAACAACAGAGATTGCACCCATACTGCAAGACATGATTAATAAATCTAGAGAGGACACAGATTTAAAAAAAATAGAGGAGCTGAGAAATATGATGGAATCTCAACATAGGAAACAAATGGAGTCCATAAAACAGATCCAAGCAGATTTCCAGGAGATTAAAAACTTCATTGAAAGTTTACACAGCAGACTGAGCCATTGTGAGGATAGAATTTCAGATATAGAAGAAAGGAGTGCAATTAGTTACCAGGAAAAGAAAAATTTCTTAAAAATAGTAAAGGAATATAAGAAATTCACCCAGCAGCTAGTGACATAAAGCAAACAAACAAACAAACAAAAAACTGTTCACAGAAGTAATGGCAGAAAACTTCCCAAGCAGGAAAAATGAACTTGACATAGAGATAAGTGAGGCATATAGGACTCCAAGTAGCCATGATCAAAAAAATCTACACCTAGGCTATAATAGTTAAGATCCCAAAAACCCAACAGAAGAACAAAATTCTACAAGCAGGTAGAGTAAAGAAACAAATCACATACAAAGGTAAACCCATCAAAATCACAGAAGAATTCTCAACACAAACCCTCAAGGCAAGAGGAGCTTGGAGTGAGATATTTCAAGCTATAAAGGAAAATAACCTCCAACCTAGATTGCTGTACCCTGAAAAACTATCCATCTTTCAAAATTGGTGGAGACATAAGACACTTTCATGACAAAGAACACCTGAGAAACTTCATGAACACCAAACCAGCACTCCAAAAATTTTATACAACATCCTAGGAAAGGACAATGAGGATCACAACCCCAGGAAGACCAGCAGAATGAATCCATCAGGCATGAAAAGAAATTAAATGTAAAGTGGGAGAATCCAACAAAAATAAAAAGTCATGACAAGGATAAGTCAATATATATCAGCTATAACCATCAATGTTAATGGTCTCAATTCACCAATCAAAAGAAAAAGACTGGCAGAATGAATATGCTGCATCCAAGAAACAGACTTAATTCAAACAGAAACTCATAGACTGAAAGTTAAAGGGTAAAAAACAATACTCCATGTGACAGGAACCCCCAAAAAAGCAGGAGTAGCTATCTTATTTGCAGAGCAAATGGATTTCAAACCAACACTGATTATGAGAGACAAACAAGGCCACTATGTCCTTGTAAAGGGAACAATCCAAGAGGAAGAGATGACAATCATTCATGTATATGCATCAAATACTACAGCACCAAACTATATAAAACAAATACTAACAGACATATAAAAATCAAATAACCACTAATACAATAGTAATGGGGGACCTCAATACTCCACTGTCACAAGTAGATGGATCAACTGGAAAGAAAATAAACAACAAAATACTAGAACTCAAGCAAACTCTTGAGTGAACTTAACAGATGTTTACAAAGTGTTCCACCCCACCAAATCAGAATACACGTTGTTTTTGGCTGCACACTGGTCTTTCTCCAAAATAGATCACATATTTGCTCATAGAACATGTTTAAGTAAGTGCAAACCAAATGAAGTTATCCCCTGTATATTATCAGACCATAGTGTGATGAAATTGGAGATCCATAGCAAAAGAAACCACAAGAATTTCATAAACACATAGAAATTGAACAACACACTTCTGAATAACCAATGAGTCACAGAGCAAATTAAAGAAGGAATCAGGCAGTTTTTACAATTAAATGACAATGTCTATCCAACATATCAGAATCTATGAGACACAATGAAAGCAGTCTTACAAGGGAAATACATAGCAGTGAATACTCATATTAGGAAAACAGAGTGAGCTCAATTAAACAACCTGAGGTAGAATCTCAAGCTTTTAGAAAAAGAAGAGCTGGACAAACCCAAAGATCATACAAGGGATGAAATTATAAAGATCAGAGCAGAAATCAATGTGATGGAGACTAAGAAGAGAAAGATACAAAAAAATCAATGAAGCAAAGAGTTGGTTCTTTGAAAGAATAAACAAAATTGATAAACCCTTAGCCAACCTTATCATAAAAAGGAAAGAAAAGACCCAAATCCATGCAATTATGAATGAAAAGGGTGAAATTACAATGGACTCAACAGAAATCCAGAGTATCATCAATACCTACTTGGAGAACCTATATGCCAATAAGATGGAAAACACAGAAGAAATGGACAGATTCCTAGGTATGTATGAATCAACAAAATTGAATGA
>NW_004624732.1:42043098-42106981 GCF_000247695.1 Heterocephalus glaber | reverse complement strand
ATTGCAAGGCATCCCAATTTACAAATATTACAGTTTGATAAAGACTATACACATACTCTCAAAAATCTATACTAGATATAATCACTTTACTAATCATTAAAGTAATAAAAATAATGAAATCATTTTCATAACTCTCTTAGAGCACTAAGGTCTGAGGCACCCTTGGAAAGATGTTCGTTTACAAATATAATAGGGCCGGGGATTTAGCTCACTGGTTCTGCCGCCTGCCTCGCAAGAAGTAGAAGTCTTAAGTATAAGATATTGAGTATAGTGTTCCCAGAATTATTTTATATTAAATTTCTCTATGTTAATCTGGATATATATTATATATGTGTATATAGATATATATTATGCATATGAATACTTTTTTAAAATTCTAATTTTATTTTAAATTGACTAATACAATTTTTGGAAATATATACAGTGCAATGTGATGTTCTGATATAAAGTTACATTATTGAGTATTTGCACATTTATGATATTTTGTTCACTTGATAACCTTTTCTCGCACAGAAGCAACTCAGTGTTTTTTCTAGTGTTTCAACAAGTCTCATATCCTTTCTTAGATTAATTTCTTTATTTCTAAAATCAATTAACACTTTACTTACATACCTGCTTTGAGAGTAATAATAAATACATATGATATACACAAATAAAACAAATTATAAAATACAAAGCTATATGATATAAATTATAATTAACAAAAGATTTAATTTGAAACTAGTGAAAGTTTTGTCTGGCTTTCCTTAATATAAGAAAGTATTTCACACACCAGTTAGAATAATATTAGTTATCTAAGCCTCATTTTCCATTCATTTTAATAGCAATTACTTTTTAAGCTATCATCTACTTGGATAAAAATAGACCCTCCTCTTGCGATACAAATCTTCATAACTACAGTAATATGATAAATTATAGCTGAAATCAGGTTAAAATGTCCTGCCCTTGCTTTGTAGCAGTAAGATAGGTCTTTTAAAAGACCACAGAGATTTTGTTTGCCTGTCATATTCAGTTTGTCAACTTTTTAATCCTCTGTGAGCTAAATGTAATATTATACACTTCCTGTAAGAATTATGAGACAGAGTTTTTAGGGCATCCTTTCTCATACTAAGTTTTTAAAACTATCTTACCAAATGCAAGGTTCTTCTTAGAACATAAAAATGGTTGTACAATAAAATGTTCTTTTGCCAAGTTGCCTCAATAAATAGGAGGAATGTACACATTTGTGCCTCCCTAGGCATAAGTGAGAGATGATCTCATTTAGTTTTAATAGCATATTAGGTGATTATGTGATTGATGCATTTTGTTTTTTATTACATTCAGTGAGAGTCATTGGCAAGAAGAGTCACTTTTGGCTGCGATGCATAAGCAGGTGTGAGCGGCACATGCATCAATTTGTTAAAAAATGTAATGCAACTCCACATAGTGTGTAGAGCAAAAAACTGCACAGAGGCATTATTTTTCAAACACAGTGCCATTTTGCTACTGTATGCGTGCTGTACTTTTCATAGATTTGCATGTCTGAAAGCTGTATCATAAAACAGATGGCCCTAAAACCAATTGTATCTCTTCAGAAATGGTATTATATTTAGATACCATGCTTTTCATCAAACATTTATTCCATGATAGCTACAGAACTAACAAGATTCCATAAAATAAAACATCAAACCTTGGAAATATATAATTATTTGAACAGAAGACACATGCTGTCATAGTCATATTGTTTCAAAGCTATAGATATCTTAAATATCAAAATCTAAGTCCCTAATTTTAACATGAGGGAATTTTATCCCAATTAAATTATTTTCCCAGTACCTAATATCTAGTTATTGATAAAAATAAGACTGGAATCTATGTCTCTGCTCTCTAAGTCTAATTATATTTCAATTAAATTAGAGTAATTCCCCTTAAAAATTCTGAAAACTGAAGTTGTTTACAGTTGAGTTAGTTTTTCTGAAGATACATCATGTCTAGCAACTGTTCTATTAGCTTGTATACCTCCACAGCTTGGATTTTTTTGAAGGATTTTATTTAAAATAGATTATGAGACTCATTTGGCAGGAAATAAATAATTGACAGATATGCATAAGACACCTGAAAGAATGGAGAGCCAACATGTCTAGCTCAAATTCTGCTAGAAAAGTAGTGGTGGAGAAAGGGTTGTATGTGCAATTTTTCACTAGAGTACATATGATTAGATATTTGAAACATTGCAATTAATTAATTATTCAACAAATATTTAGGGAATATTCACTTATGACAGGGCTTAGTTTAAACCTAATAAAAATCATGGTTAATTTTTAATACCATCTTTGCATTTAGAAAAATAGAATTTGTAATTAGTTTAAGTTAGCTGCTATTCACCATTTAGTGGAGAAATTCTTTAGTTATTCTGGACTAGCTATGTCTTAATATAAAGTCCTTTAGCACTTAAAGAGGGAAAAAAACAAAGGAAAGCTGAGACTAACACATGATAGCTATTTTAGTTCTTACTTTCAAAATAACCTATATATCTTTCCTTAGTTGTAGGTATTATAAACTTATGTCCCTTGTTTGCCATCTCTTTCCTTAGAACCTCTATAGACAAAAAGAATTACGTATTTTGCCAAATTTTAAAGTAGTTGCATGTTCACATAAGGAAGTAATAATCATCAACTGGTCAGAACAGAACATCTTTATATGGATCAGTTTTGAGATATTTTCCTGTGACTAGATACATGAAAGCCCTGAGTCTTGAGAGAGCTAGAGGTGAAAAGAAGTTTTTATTTTCAATCTGGGTTATAGAAAACAGTCCTTCCACTGTGGAAGCCCCAAAACTAATTCAGGTGGTACAGAGTAAATCTTGGACAGTGATTAGTCTAGCTTTTAAAAAGGAAGGTTTTCTGAAGTGTTGGTTATACAAAATGGGTCAATTTAATGTTCAGAAAATAGAAAATATAATTTGAGCAACTCTATGCTAAGCTTTTTGATAGTTAATAATCTATGATATAGTAATCTTTGATAGTCAGCAATGTAGCAAATCATGGTTTCTAGGGGAAGAGTAGCTGGAGCCAGAGTTCTTGGAACTATTTCCACCCTAAATACTTTCACATAATATTACCTTTTCCTGTGTTTAGCATATGCAAAATAAAGATGATTAAAAAAACATATTTCATAGAGCAGTTGTAAGGATTAAACATGTTATTACCTATAAAATACTTAAAATAACTTTTCAATACAACTTCACATTTTAGTTTTTGCTATTGGTTGATGATGTTGCAACTTTTCTTTAATGTCTGGTATTTTGTATATATTTGAAGTCAAGAAATGGAGAAATTGAATTGCTCTTAAAACTAAGTTTAGGGCCAGGGATTTAGCTCAGTGTTTCCACCAGTTGCCTCGCAAGTGCAAGGACTCGAGTTCGATCCGTGGTAGCAAAAAAAAAAAAAAAACTAGTTCTATTTGAGGTGGTTGAAGATAAAATTATATAAATAAATTGACATTTTAATAAACAAAGATAAGGAAGATAAATAAAGATTTTTAAAAATAAGTAATAAAGAATTTGATATCACAAGTTACAGCATTATAAAATGACTAAAAAATTTCATTAATAAGAAAGTAAGAATGTTCTCACTTCACCAATATAACACCTTATAAGTAAGGGCCAAAACAAGAAAAGTTAATAAGAGAAATTAGCATTTAGAGAAAAAAAGGTAATGCCAAAGAATGAATAATTATTATGTGAAGATTATAGAATTTTCCTCAAGAATGTCCAATCTAATCAGACAAAAAAATTACCACCACTGGAAAGTCAATAAAAAAGCTAGGAATAAGACCATGTTATGTAAACACTTACATATATATCACCCAGAGTCAGAAATACAATATAACAGAGAAAAAAGATGCCATTTAACATAGTGGGAATATTTATACAAGATTTAGCAATACACTCAAGAAGAAATAGTGGAAATGAAAACAAAAAAATTTGTTAATGAGAAAAAAGAAAACTCACGAAAATCAAGTGCCAGGTGAATGCTAATACAACAATTTGTTTTTAAAAATTTAATTCAATACAATTCTACTGCAAAAATTCAGTGAGTGTTCTGAATTTGAGAATCAATTCCAATATCAATCTTAAAAAGTTCAATTTCATGGCAACGTGAAAAAAAGTATAATAACCAAGAAAAAGTAAAAATTTGATTACAAATTTAAATAATTGTCATGTTATAACATGACCCCATGCTATAAACACAGAGCAATCAGACTAGTAAGTTGAACATAGGTAAAGACTATTGGATCATTGAAATAATAAATAACCAAGGAACATAATCATGAAAAAATTACTTAAAATTCATGTGGAAAACAGCCAGGCATGGTGGCATAAGCCTCTAATAGCAGCACTCAGGAGGCTGAGGCAGGAGGATCACTGAGAGTTAGAGGGCTAACCTGGGCTACATAATGAGTTTAAGGCCAGCCTGCACTACCACAGGAGACCCTGCTTTAAACAAACAAACAAACAAAATTAATGTGGAAATTATAAATGGCATTAATGTTTAGCAATTGATAATTCTTTAAAGAAATTAATTACTTCTCCAATCCACATCTACACAAAAAATATTCAAATTAACTCCCATAAACTGAAGAGCCAAAGGTAAAATGGACAAATACTGAATAATAATTGCATAGAATTGTGGGGGAGACAAATTTTCTGTACAACCTAACAAACTGATCAGAAAGTGAAACACTAACAGACTGACACATGAAAGTGAACATTTCTGAAATAATTTCATGAAGAGAATTTATAAGCAATAGCAATAACAAAATAGAATAAATAACAGATAGGGATAAATATGTATATCATATATAACAGATATTATGAAACACAAAAAAATACATAATATTTTTTTTAACTTGGTAACAGATGTAGAGATGGAAAAATGTATTAGAAGTGGCCAAAATGAAAAGATGTTCAATTCTCTCCATAAAAATATGAAAAAAATCAGCCTCAATATTAATGCAAATTAAAGGCAAAAATGCAATGTTTTACCCATGAGTTTGACAATAATTTTTAATTCAGTTTTGGCAAGATTTAGAAATAGAAGGAATGTAAATTGGTTTAACATTTTTAAAAGGCAATTTGGCAGTATCTATCTATAATTGAAACTTATATACTGTGCGCTTCATCTATTTTACTGATCTGAAGTCATGCTCACACATATGTAAAAAGAGGGTAATTGCTATACTTCTATAAAAATTCAAAATTAAGTAGAATTTTGAATAAGTTATTGTTCATAAAAGATAGCAGTCACTGCAATGGACACAAAGTAAGCTTTTTGTTCATAGTTACTATAATTACAGTGCTAATTATCATTTGTGGTATGTGTGTTGAATATTTTCCTTTTCTCCTCCCAGTCCATACTCCACCCACTCCCAGACTGCTGTGGACCAAGGAAGCTAATAGCATATGGTTACAATGACAGATCTCCTCCTTGAACTTTGCTACTGCTTGTATTCCAATGGTAATTAATCCAAAAATAGAATTCAAATAAGTTTTAATGTTTGTTACAATGAGCCCTTCCAGGCCAGGTCATTGTAGGTTAGTTTTTTCTCTGGAACACCTCAGTTTCGATCAGGCTCCCTCTTTGGTTTTTGTAACCGTTCCTTTCACTTGATTCTTCAAGCCCAGGTAGCAGCAGCCACGGATACTGCAAGCCACCAGATGGTTGTCTGTTTTCCAAAACCCAATCCACACCTTTGTAAATAGACCCAATATTTACATTTTACTCACTTGGAGTAAACCATTATTTATTGCCTGGGAACTTCTGGCAGTATTCTCAAAAATATTTTATTTTTCTTCAGTGATAGTTGCAATGAACTGAACATTTGTGTCCACTACTAAATCATGTGTTGGAATCATTGCCTCCAGTGTTAAGGTATTAGGAGGTAGGAACTTTGTGAAGTGATTAGGTTATGAAGATGAAGCCCTCAGAATTGGGATTAGTCCCTTATACAACAGAACCTAGACGGTTCTCCCTCCCTATTCCTGCTTTTTGAGAATGCAGCAGTTAAGCCACCAGTCTATGACACTCTGTTACTGCAGCCTTAATTGTCTCATGTACTATCAAAGCATTAAGTGTTCTCAACTTTCTACCTACTATCCTATAGCTTTTTGTTCAGAGAAGATAATCCTTTTCCTTAAACATGACAATCTATTGATTATGCTGAATTTTACATGCAAACCCTATTTACTGTGAGAGCAATCAGCTCTGGAGTTATTGGTAAGTTATGAAGGACAGTCAAATGAGGACCATCTTCTAGTGAAAGCTTTCATGAACTTAAAAAAAGAAGATATTGAAGAAGGGTCCATTTTCTTGTGGACATTGTCACCTATGGTTGTGATATCTATCAGCTGTGCTTTAACCATTGACAGAGCTAACTTTTGGAATACACCATCATACTAATGTGGCATGGCTGGCAGATAAAAAGAACCTGGGCTTTCAAAGATGAGCATGAGCTGCCATAATTATCAGACTAGGGTAATCTTTCTTTCTATGTTGTCTTTTGTGAAATGGTATTATTTCCCCTTATTATTCAATGGGTTTTGAGTATGTTTAGTCTTAGTGAAGACTGAAGGCAGGCCCACCAATAGACGTACTACTAAACACTGGAAAGTACCAGCCAATAGAGTAATTTGACTTTTGTTGAGTTATAAATATTTCCCAGAAAAATTATTTGCAAAGAAAATATATTGAAGATATTTTGTGTGTAGACACACACATATGAGATGTCATTAGATGTCACTAGCTATTTTTCTGGATATAAATATCCTTAGAAAAGTTATATAGGCTCCAAGTCCCCACATTAAATATGTATACATGTTATATGACATATAAAAATAATTTAATTCTACTTCCTGCTGTCTAAATTCAGTCGTCAACCCTCTCTTCCATTCTGTGTATGTAATATTTGACAGATCCTGTAGTTCTGAGTAACTCCGAGGAGTCATGTATATAAATTTCTCCTTTCTGAGAATATCCAGTCCAACCAAATGACACAGTTTTTATCTTTCATTAAATTTAATGCTTTCCTCCGTCCTTCTTGGTCTTTTCTTAAGATTACAACCTACTGTAGAAATGGAGGACATTTAGCTCTTCCTCACTTATTACTTTGTTTTACTGCTTTTATACCTCAACTGACCTTGGCTACTGTAGATTTGAAAGAGGGAAGGAAGGTCAAAAGCAGAGGTCTTAATTTTTAGACCCAGCTCAATTTCTTATGAGGGATATTTATAAGTTTATTGGGGATTGCCTCTAGTGAAGAACTCAGGCTGCAGCTCTCCATAAGAGCAGTGTCTCTCCTGCCTTGTCAATATTTGAATATATTTCCTTACCTACCAAGTTCCTGAGTCCCATACCTCTGTAGGGGTTCAGACTTCCCTTTATGAAATATACATAGAAGGACTCTGATAAGATTTTTCATGACCTCCTTGCTTTAGCAAGATGCACATTTATCATACACATCCTTTTCCTCTTTGCTTTGTGTAGCCTCCCTATATTTTCCTTACTATTGTTTTGTATAATCTCTCTGTCTCACACACAGAATTTTCAGATTTTGAAAACCCTATCTGCTATCAGTTTAATTTCTCACATTCTAAAAGACAGAGCCAAGTTCTGCAGATGCTTATCTCCAGTTCTGCCAGTATTAGCCCATCATCTGTCATCTACCCACAAAGGCAGTCATCCCTCCATGTCCACAGGAGATGGATTCCACTGCTCCACTCCCTGCAGAAAACAAAATCTAGTGATGACCAAATCCTTTGTACTAAATGGACTAGTTTTGCATAAAACCTCAGCATATTCTCTCGTGTATTTTAAATCATTCTCAGATTACAGATAAGATTGAGAACAATGTAAATAATTATTGCACTGCTTTTTAGTACAATGATAAGAAAAGAAAAGGCTGTATGTGTTCAATAAAGATGAAGTATTTAAAATGGGCTATGTTCATGTACCAACTCTCCACAATGAATATACTTATTACATACTACAAATATGTACTAATAAAAATGAAAATTTAGAAAGATGAAATTTATTTTAATGTTTTTAATAGAAAATCAGTTGACTCTATGGCCATGGAATGAACAGATATGGAGAAGTAAATGTACATAAAGGAATGCTAAGAACATATTAGGTTTCTAAAGGGCAAGAATTTCTTTAGAGGGAGGTTTGGTGTTCTATCACTTGTTGGCATTCTCTTTTCTGGGGGAAAGAAAAGGTTTAACCTACTACCTGAGAACAAATCAATCATTTAATTTCACGTAGTCACTCACTTTGCTAAATAACCTAACACTTTAACTTATGGCTTTTTTTTTAAAGAATAGTACTTTATTGAATATGTTTCATTCACAGAAAAATAAGCTTTAATCGACAGCAAATGCCAGATTATACAGCAGAAATCAATCTTCTTAGTTTTCCATATCGATGGAATGGGTCCTACTAAAAGAACTAAAAGTCATAAAATTATATTCATAAATATAGTACTCTCTCAAAACATTTCACATGATTATTCACAATACTAATACAATGATATAAGAATCAGACATTGTCAGGTTAAATAACTTATAGTTTTAGTATTTAACTTTAATTTTAACACTTAACTGGTATTTCTTCAAAAAGCTTCAAGACAGTAGTGACTGATTCTTCAGTTAAAATGTTAAGATTTAGAAATTTTTATTTTTACCTCATTCCTAGTAATAGATACCTAAGTATATAACAAAAGAACTGGGGATATACTAAGATGTTTAAGAGGTTAATTTTAGCGAAGGGAAGATTGTTCAAAGGAGAGTAGTTGAAAATAGGAGAAGGCATTTAATTTTCACACTATACACTTCTCTTTGAGTCAGATCCTTTTTTGAGGGGAGGGCTACCAGGAATCGAATTCAGGACCTTGAACTTGCAAGGTAGACGCAGTGCCACTGAGTTAAATCCCCGGCCAAGTCAGATTTTTAAATTGAGTTTCTATGTATCATTTGTATACCTGCAAACAACAGTAACAAGTATTAAACAATACATGTGAAAACAAATAGACTTTAGAAGCCAAAACTACTAGAAGATACAATAGATCACTTTTTTTTAACAATGGGAAGTATATTTTGATATCCTGTAGTTCTTCTACCTATGATCAAGATGTGTGGGAATTTTAATACACATGTCACAAATGTTAGAAATTGAGGTGAAAATGACTGTTGGAGTTCTTAATCAGGAGGGTAGAATATGTCATGTTTTAGACAAGTTGAAGGCAATTTTTGCACCAGCTAGACAAATAAATTATTCCCCTCAGGCACCAGTGCAAAGTGAACATATTTTTTTCTAAACCTTATAAGATTCATGTGGAATTAAGGTTGGCTCCCTTGAGAAATAAAAGAGAACACATGCCCTTGCTCCACTGGTCATATTTAATATAGTATTATGGCAGCCTACATGTGCAACCAATACCTTTGTAGTAAAAGAAAAATTTTAATCTCTGAGATTGATCATGTGGGGTAGATTATAGTAGTATTAAAAAAGGGACCTTTTTGGTTCTGCTTCAAATAAACACAAAATATACTAAAATATTAATTATATAAGGAATTGTCTCTTAATATAATATTAATACAGATAAAATATAATATTGTCATAAATTTAAACTATATAAAATCCATTTCATCGCCAAAAAATTAACAATGTTATTGATTTCTGTTTGATTATTTGAATTTAGAAGGACTTCCAGGGATGTTTCCAAAATCCAGTAAATTATAGGCAAAAATATTATATTATTATAATGGGAACTGAATCATTCAAAATTTTTCTTCCAAGCTTGTTTGAATAATTATTACAAAGTAGTCTAAATGTTTAAAAGTGATGTTAAGTATTGTAATCATGATAAATTAGGAGAAAGCAGTTATCTTACCATGAATATCTATTCTTAGCCTTTCCTCCAAGTTTTTCTCTACTCACCCTCCCCAATTTCAAAGCAGAATGGAAAGGAATAATAGTTTGTGTATCCTAAAAGAACATAAGCATGACCAGGATTCCAGGATAAAGGCAAAGGGGAGCAGTCTTTGTCTTTTGCTGTGATGGAGGCCAGGAGAAGGACAGATAATAAGCTAATTGGCCTCAAAATCACACTTGATGTAGAAAACTTTTTTTGATCATTGCTACAGGGTCACTGGCTATGTGGGACTCTGCTGTAGAAACCAACATACAGGTAATAAAAGGCCTGAATTGAAGAATAGCTGTTAATTAGACAGCACCTAATGAGCTGAGTGCTAAAAATGTACGACTGTCATATCTCAAGGAGAAATTTAACCAATGCAAGATTGCATGTTAGTGACAGCAAAGTCTGCAAAGGATGATTTTCCTAAGGTGGAAACTTTATTCTTCCTTCAAAGTTCTTTACGTAGCAAGTGGATTTATTATTCATCTATTACTGTCACAAAAATAACAAGGGCTTTGAGACTTTCTCTTGAACTTTCCAGATGCTTACAAAGCATTTATGTGCCCCTAAAAGGTAAATGTGTTCCATCAGACTGACATAAACAATTTTAGTATGCATACAATTATCAACTATTTTTTCTCCTTTTAATGTCTTTGAATTTGCAGATATTACCTCTGAAATGGAAATGAAAATTCATTCTTTTTTATAGCATAGACACTGAACTAAGTATTGAAACAAAATAAAATTATCCTGCAAAGCATTTGAGATCTAGAATTTGAGATCCTGTAGTAAAGAATCTTTTGTGTTCTAACAATTTTGATACAGAAGTCTGAAAAGTGTAAGGAATATGGTAAATTAATTAATGTATGCAATTTCTAGACATTTTAGCATTTTAAATAAAAATTTTAGGCATAGCATCCTACAAAATTGCACAGGATCAGTAGTGTTTCAATTCTAGTCTTTTATCATCAGCAAGAAACAAGAAAATAGGGCTTTCTGTGCTAAAGAAAAAATTTGCTAGTGACTACACTTTTTATAGTTGAGCTCCTTGTAAATGATTTTCTCCACTTGTAAAGAAAATTCTGTAACTGTTTTGAATTTTAATACAAGTAGAAGGGAAAGATCCATTTGCATCAAAATCCATTGTATTGGGTCTGCAAAGAGACTCCTCAAACTTTTGAGATTTTTGTTTACAAAGATAATTTCAATACATGGCAACAGCTTCAGTGGATTACAAGACTTCAAAATATATAAGGTTTTTTCTGTTTCACACATGCAGTAATATATGGCCTAGTGGGACTCTTTCCCTCTCCTTGCTCCTAATTTAAATATATGTCCAGTGAGAGCATTTTTTTTCTACCAGGGATCGAACTCAGGACCTTGGGCTTGCAAAGCAGGTGTGGTACCACTGACCTAAATCCCCAGCCCAAAATGAATCTATGTTTTGTTTTGTTTTTTGGTACCGGGGATCAAACTTGGGACCTTCCACTTGTGAGGCGGAACCACTGAGTTAAATCCCCAGCCTCCAGTGAGACTACTTTTTAATGGTTGAATCTGTATTTATATTACAAAGTGAAATGCTTAATGGAGTAAGTTTCTGCTAATAAAGTTTGGATGACCAGAAAGAACTATGGTTTGCTCACAAGAAATAGTCATACATCTAAGAATTTCTAACATTCTTCCAAAAATAGATGCTGAGATTCTATGAAATTCAATTTAGTAGTGTGGCATCCAAATGTAGAAGAATTATATTGAAAACTCTTGCCTTCATCTAGAAAGGGAATCTAACTTAAATTTTGGAGTGACCATTGCTATTACAAAAATATTAAATTCTTTTGATTAATGCAAAAAAGTAGTTAGATATTTGGAAAATAAATACAGACACGAATTGTGCTAATGAGTGAGGTTTGATAACAATGATAATAACAGTGTCATTGACCACTGTTACAAAACACCAAGGAGTTGCTATACTCCAGATAGTGTAAAGGATATTTTACAAGCATCTCATTTATACAAAGGCCAATTTATGAAGTACATACTTTTATTCGGAATTCTCAGATAATTCAGAGACTGTTCTAAGTGGTTGGCAAGCAGCAAAGTTGAAACTTGAAGACCAGTATTTCATACTCTTTATGCTAAGTAATTGTTTTGATTGTATTATGCTGTACACTATCATAAATAGAGTGGTGTAAAACAAAAAGCACTCAATTTTTAATATTAACTCCCATGATTCTGAGGTTTAGTTGGGGAAAAGTAGGGGGTTTTCTGTGTGTCTGTTCTATGACAGTACTCAGTGTTTGAGCGTGGAGTCATAACAAAAGATGTCTTACTCTCAGGCATGGCTTATTGTCCTGGACCCTTACATGTGGTCTCTTCATGTAGTGCAGGCTTTCTCAGAGTATGGAAATGTGGTATAAAGTGTGAGCAAGATCTTGTCTCAAAACAAAAATAAAAAAGGCTTTAGGATTTGGCTAAGTGCCGAAGCACTAAGTTCCATCCTCATTACTTCAAAAATAAATAAATAAATAAATAAATAAATAAATAAATAAATAAATAAATGTGAGCATTCAAAAAATCGAGTCTGAGTCTTTATTTTATTTTTCTAAACTAACCTTCCAACTCCCATAGCATCACTAAATAGCTACAATATTTTATGTATTAGAGGTGATTAAATAAGGCCAGCTTAATGTCAAATATAAGAGAAAACTTGTATTTTTCATTATTACTATTGTTATTTTTTGTTTTAATCATGCAGAATACACAACAGAACTCACAGTTTTCATGATATTTATGTATACAATTCAGTGGCACTATGTACATTCACATTGCTGTGACACCATCATTGCTATCCATCTCTGTCTTAGTCCCTTCTGTTGCTGAGACTCAATGCCCTACATGACACATACAATTTAAAGAAGTCTCTTTTTGGCTCACAGTTTCAGAAATTTCAGTTCATTGTTTGCCACCTCAAACACAGAAATGTCATGGCAGAGGGCCTAGTAGAGGAAAGTTACTCATGTAATGGTGACTGGGAGGCAGAGAGAGATCTAAGGAGCCAGAGAGAATACAGTACCCCTGTCACACCCTAGGTGCCCACCTCCAAACAGGTCCCACTTCCAAACAGAAAGTTAGGTGTAGTGTACCCATAATAAAATCACCATCCCAAACCCCTACCGATAAATGCATGGGGCTTTTGGAAGACATTCTACATCTAAACCATAACAATCTCCAAATTATTTTTCATCTTCCAGCTGAAACTCAGTATTCATTAAATGAAAATTTCCTATTTTCCTACATCTGGAAAATACCACACTACTCTCTGTCTCTGTTTTTGAATATTTTACATACTTTACATGGTGGAATCATGGTATTAGTCCTTTCATGACTTCACTTACCGTAATAACCTTAAACTTCATAAACATCGGAAGATGTGTCAGAATCTCCTTGCATTTTAAAGTAGTATAATATTCTAGTACAACTGTGGACCACATGCTATTTGTTTTTCATCTGCTGGTGGGCGCTTGACTTGCTTTTACCTTTGACTCTTTATTTTATTTTATTTTTTTGGTACCGGGGATCAAACTTGGGTCCTTGCACTTGCGCAGCAGGCAGCGAAACCGCTGAGCTAAATCCCCGACCCTTCACCTTTGACTCTTGTGAATAATGCTGTTGTAAACACTGATGTACAGATATTTCTTCAAGGATTAGAATTGGTAGATCATAACATAATTCTATTTTAATGCTTTTACAAACTGCCATCGTTTCTGTAACACTTGTACTATTTTACCTTCTCACCAACAATACGCAACAGTTCCTATTTACTGATACCCTTACCAGCACATATTTTCTGTATTTTAGATAAAGCCATACTAGTGAGAATGTGGTTTTATTATTTTTTTAATGTGGTTTTATTTTACTATTGTTTTGATTTGGATTTCCCTTATGATCAGTGATTTTGAACATTTTTCATGGTTGGTAGTTTGAACCCCTTTTTTTGTTTTTTTGTTTGTTTGCTTTTTGGTACTGGGGATCAAACTCGTGTCCTTGGGCTTGCGCAGCAGGCAGCAAAACCACTGAGTTAAATCCCCAGCCCATTGAACCCCTTTTTTTGGAGACTCTATTCAAGGTCTATTGAGGTTCTTTGTGAATTTTTAATTAGGTTGTGTTGTTGTATTTTAGGAGTTGTTTCTATATGTTAATCTTTGAGAAGATAAATGATTTACAAATATTTTCTTCCATTCTGTGAGTTGTCTTTTCACTTTACTGATGGTGTCCATTGATACACAAAGTTTTACATTTTGATGTAGATCAGTTTATCTGATTTTGATTTTGTTGGCTTTCCTTTCAGTATCAAATCCATGAATTACTGCTATGTGCAATGCAATGAAAGCTATTCGTTTTTCTTTTGGAAATTTTATAGTTTGAGGTCTTGTGTTAAACTCTACAATACATCTTTAGTTAATTTTATATATAAGATAAGGGGCCAACTTAATTCTTTTTCATCTATGTCCAGTTTTCTCAAGACTGTTGAAAAGACTGGCTATTCTCTGTGGAGTGGTCTTGGCATTCTATATGTGAGGTTATGTATCTGGACTTCTATTTTATTCCATTGATCTCTTGGTATGTCTTTATGCCAGTACAGTATTGTTTTGATGCTTTTCGTTTTGCAATATGTTTGACATCAAGAAGTGTGGGGATTCTATACTTGATCTTATTCACAATTGTTTGGGCTATTTGGTGCACTTTAAGAGTCCATATGGATTTTAATTTTTTTTAGTTTTTGTAATAAAAATGAGATTATTTTCTAAATTTTTTATTTGGATTGTTCATTCTTAGTATTTAGGAACACTACTGTTCTTCGTGTGTTGGTTTTGTATCTGATAACTTTATTAATTTCATTTATTAGTTCAAATAGGTGTTGTGAGTGTATGTTCATGTGTGTGTATTAAATCTTTAGAGCTTTCTGCATGAAAAATCATGCTACATGTGAAGAGCAAAATTTTACTTTTTCCATTATAATCTGGATGACTTTCATTTCATTTTCTCATCTGTTTCCTCTGTATAGGACTTCCTATACTCTGTTCAGTGGACATGGCAAAAGTGAGCCCATCACCTTCTTGATCTTAGAGTAAAATTTTAAGTCTTCTAACATTGAGTACAAGATTACATCTTGTGAATCGTCCTAGTAATTTTTAACATTTTTTTCTTGAATTAAAATTTATTTTACTTAAAGTATATTTATATTTGAGTCACAGGGCATCAACAATCATAATTTGTGTCCAGTTATGTAACTATGAAAACATAAACAATCCAGTCACCCAAGGCAATGGCAAAAATGATAGCCAGTTTGTCAGAAATGAACATATGAAATTGAAATTACTATCATTATATTCAGGGTGCACTGGCTCATTTGTAATTATTTTTAATCACTAAAAATTAAAGCTACTACCATAAAATGAAGGCAATTAGCAATTTTAAATTACTCTTAAAGTACAATTTCATAAATGAGAAAAGACAGATTATTTAATAAATCATTTTGAAAAAAAACTTGATGTTGATTTACAAAATAAATTCAGTCTTCACTGAAGCTCCTTTTCTGGCCCTACCTCTCTCTAATAATTGCAGGCTCCCAGGGGTGGCAGTGCCTGCCCTCCCACCATCCCTTCACCGGTGTTGCCCTCAGTGCAAAACAAGGAGGCAGTGGTGCAGGCAGTAAGGAAGAGCACTGTCTGATAAGAATTGATTTTGTTTGTTTTGTTTTTTGGTACCAGGGATCGAACTCAGGACCTTGTGTTTTCAAGGCAGGCACCGTGCCATTGAGCTAAATCCCCAGCCCTGTCTGATAAGAATTGAATCATTATATAGAAATCAGCTAAGGTCAGTCTATTTGTTGTTATAACCATGTGCTAGCAACTCTAATCAATGTCAGTGAGGTTAAATACTCTTCCCGCCAAGGCCAAAGCCTTTTTTCTCAATCCCAATCCTGTGGTTACTATGACACAAGCAGCTTCCTGTTTTTAACCACCACTGCTGGTCTGATTTCTCAACTCTTGCATTATTTATAACTCAAAATTTTGCATCTTAAATATATAGATTTCGGTTTTCTTATTTGAACCCTGACTGATGTAAGAGACTGGGGCTCTCATTTGTAGAGGGTGTTCAGGAGATGAGAATAATAATAATAGATGGATATTTATCCCACTTTAAACGTTCCTTTGTTCATTGTGGTGATGAGGAGAGACAGTCGGGATTACATTTTCTAGCTTAAATGATTTTGTACTAATTATATGAATTACTCTATAGTAAAATGATATGTTAACCAATTTGAAAATAAAAAATCCTCTCCTTTATGCATATCCTGCATGTTGTCAGGCTGAGGGAATAAGCACCCATCACTGATTGTTGGGGTGTGTCTAGAGAGAATTCTTTTAAAAAAACTTTTTAAACCTTAATTAAAGGTAGGCATGACTAGAATAAATCATGGAGAAACAGAGGGAAGGAAATAATCAATGCTGAGGGATGGACCTGCTGCTAGTATCCAATTAATTTCTAAGCAAAAGACACAATGAACTGGGATTATTACAAGACATGTTATGAAACTTGCTGTGAAGAGACAAAATAAGTAATTGTGCTAGCTCAGGAGGAACACATTCTGATTTTCTCCAAAGTTTAAGAGGTAAGAAGGCTTTCAGGAATCACTTTTATGCGGCTTCAGAAAGCCAAAGAATGGGGAGCCATGTGTGTTATTATAGAGCTGTGGTGCATAATTCAGTCAGATAAAGCATGCAGTGCTGACTGCTCTGAAGCAGGAGTTCTCAGAGCGTATAATATATAGAGGCATCCAGGGAAGGCAGTTATTGAAAACTTCTGCACACGCAACATATTTTGGTTGGAGACATACTAAGGGACATGTCTGACATATCACTGTGAGAGAAAACATATGAGTACACCTGAATCAATCAAGAATAGCTGAATTAAAATCTATTATTTTTCTAGTAGTGAGGTCCTAGACATGGGATTTAAGCTCTCTTGATCTGCATTTATTCATCTACAAAATGTAGTTAACAATCCTTATACCATATACTTATTGTGTGTTATAACTACTCATTATAATTGTCCCATGCACTTTTATTATTCAAATATTCATACTTTGATGTCTGATTCATCAGCATTCATTTATATGTTCTTGTATTCAAATTAGTTTGTTGTCATTATGAAATGTTTTCAATCAACTGCTGTTGAAAGTCTGACACTATTATGCTGGGTTCCACAAAAATGTTTTCGTGTAAGTAAGACAGATCGGAGCTAACCATATATAAATATTATGAATATACAAAGTGGTGACATTAAATTTAATGTAGAAGATCTTCATATTACAATAAATAAAATTAGTCATTTTAAATGAAATCAGAATACATGGAAAAAATCCTCACAAAATAACAAGAGTTCAGATATATTAAAATGTTAGTAATCAAATTGACACAAATAATATTCAAGTACTATATAATATTCTTATTCAAGTTCCATGAGATGAAAAGTATTTCACAATTTGATATGATGGTTGTTATATTTTAAACTAAATATGACAGAATGCCCTTACTATGTGCTCAAGGCTATTATAAGCATTTCACATAACTTAACTCATTTCATACTTACAAAAACTCTATGAAATAAGTATCATTATTATTATTCCCATTGTATGAATGTTGAAAATGAAAAACATAGTTATTTGAAGTTGAGAATAGAGGAATAAATAAATTTTACTTAATTGTCAGCTTAAAGGTACACTAATACAGCGGAGTACACAAAATAAAGTGTAGTTGCATCTACATCAGATGCTATCTCTTGATTATTAGTATTAGGATTCAAAATGATCTTCCTATAGCAATCCTGGAAATGTATTCCTGTGCTGTGCATTTTTTAAAGATTAATTTTGTCAGAAGGAAGAAGTTTCTACTAATTGCAACTTTTCTGAGAGATACTGTAATTAATTTAAAAATAATTGCACTGCATCTATTAAATTGATTACAAGATATTTCTTTTATTCTGTTATAATAAATTAGACTGTCAAATTGGTTTAATGTTTCCCTCCCTTTGATAAATACTACTGGATTATTATGTATTATCTTTTGTAACAAGTATACATGCTGTATTTGATTTGATAACACATCGTTATTGATGTCCCCCTCTACATTTATGAGGGGTTTTAGTTTTTAGCTTTATTTCTTTGATTATTTTTGTTGATTATTTGCCAAATAGTCAGCTTTTAACAAGTTCAGTTTTCTTTATTATCTGTACTATAATTGGTTTACTTTTTTATTATTTCTTTCATTCTACTTGGTTTGAGTTTAATTTGTTCTTTATTTTGTATCTTGAAATAGAAACCAAAGTTGATGAATTTAGATTTTTCTTTTATTTTAAAAAGAAGCAAACTAATATATTTCTTTTAAGTATTTTTTATCTGTATCCCAAAAAGTTTGATCTATCATATTTTTACTATTATTCAGTTTGAAATATTCTCTATTCTCTTGTGTAACTTTTACTTTAGTCAACAGTTATTTAAAAGAGTAAAGCTTCATTTAAAAATATTTGGTGGTTTCATAAATATTTTACTATTATTTATTTCTAATACAATACTATTGTGACCTGAGAATCTATTTTGTGTGACTTCAATAATTATAAATTAATCAGGGCTTATTTTATTGTCCAGCTTCTTGATAAACATATGATATAAAAATGTACATTCTGCAGTTATGCATACACTGTTTAAAAATATCAACTAAATTGGGGTTTTTACAGTGGTCTTCAGATGTTCTGTTTTTATTTATTTATTTATTTATTTATTTATATGTTTAACTGTTGTATCAATTGCTGAGAGGCATTAAATCTCTTCCTGTTATGAAGAAATTATTTCTCCCTTTAATTTTGTCAGTTTTGATTCATGTAATTTAAAGCAATTATTAAAAATACAAAGTTTGTCTATTATTATGTCTTTCTGGTTAATTGATCACTTTTTGTGATTTGGAAATGCTTGTCGTTATCTTAACAACATTCTTCATCTTTATGTCTTTATGTGCAATACTATCACAGATAGATGGGGCTTATGATGCTTACTGTTTGCAAAAGACACATTTTTCTATCCAGTTACTTACAGCCTATCTGTATGTGTTAGTTTTTCATTACTATAACAAATTCCCAAGATACAAGATAATAAAGAGAAAAGATTTACTATAAGTCAAAGTTTTCAAGATTACAGTCCATGCCCAACTAGTTCCGTTGCTTTGGTCCTGTGGTAGCATAGTACATCATGGAGGGATTAGGAGGAGGCCTGGCCACCTCACAACCATTGTAAAAAAAGAGAGAAAGTGAAAGTGGCAAGGGTCCCAATATACACTTTGATGGCACACACCCGGGGATGGCAAACCTTCCACTCTGAACTGTCTCATAAAGTTTCTATCACCTCATAATAGGACTACTCTGGTGAGCAAGCCTTTAGTACATGGGCCTTTGGGGCACATTCCAGATCCAAACGATTGCATTGTATGTCTGGGTATTTATGTGGCCATCTGTCTCTGGATAGTAACACTGCACATTTGTATATACATTGTGCCTCCTGTGGACAGCAAACATGTACATAGTGTTTTTAATTGATTCTAGTAATTTATTACTAGGAGTGCTTTAATTTGCAGTTCTTAGTCCATTAACACTGAATATAATTATTGTTACAGTTGGATTTAGATCTAAATATTTAGAACTTATTTTTCTGTTTCATTTCAGACTTTCTCTGTTCCCCTTTCCTGTCATCTTTTTAATAAAATAAAAATTCCCTTCTATTTTTTGATATTTTAATTAATGCTGTTGACACTATTTATTGCTATAATGATTAGACATATATTGTATAGTCAATGTTTTCTATAACCTACTTAAAGGTAATATTTTATCAGTCCACATAAGTGTGGAAACCATTCATTCATGCTTATTTCATGCTTATATGCCATCTTTTATCTTGCTTTTCTTGTATGTATTGCACCTCCATATATTTATTACAAACTCTAAAAGGCAATGTGAACATTATATTTAAACAACTGCATGAATTTTAGACACTAGAAACAAAAGTTATTATATTTACCCATATGCTTACTAATTATAATGCTCTTCATTTATTCATGAATATGAAAGTTTCCTCTGCAAAAAAATTTCTTGTGGTCCAAGAAATTTCTTTTAGCATTTGTTCCTGTATGCACCTATTGGAAAAATTATTTTTATATTTCCTTATGTAAAAATTCTTTTAACTTTAACCCTAGTCCTTTAATTTCATTTTTAGAGGATGTTTTAGAGGATGTGTTAGTAATCTTTGTCATTCTGTTTTTTCTTTCAGTCTTTAAATAGACTTTCTGTTTTCTTCTAATTGATAACTATGTGATGTTTTAGATTTTCTGTATATATAAGATGAAAATATTTTCTGGGTATGCCCAAAAGATTTTACATTGTTGTTTTTCTTTAATTTGCTTTTAGTAGTTTCACTGTTGAGGTGATTAATATGGATTTCTTCAAATTTTTCCTATTTGGATTTTGATGAGTTTTTAAAATTGGTAAATGTACAGATTTCTCCAAATTTTGACACTTTGATACCACTGTTTCCTTAAATTTCTTGTATTTTTTTCTCACCTATCTCTGAGACATGAGATGATTTGATATTAATATACAGGTGCTTGAAGTTTTATATATAAGTTCATTCTTTTTTTCTCTTCTTCCATTATAATTTCACTTTTTCTTCTATTAGAATCTTTTTGATGAAAATAACAAGTAATCTACTTCAAACGAAAGCAATGTTTTTCAGTTCCAAATTTAACTTAGATATTGCAAATTTTTTTTTATGCTCTACTTCTTTCCTAGTATCTTCTTTTTCTATCAATTTGTTCATAGTTTAATTAATTTACCACTAAGCAGAATCATTACAGCTTCTTGGATAATTCCAACAACTACGTTGGTATGCACATTGTTATTTTCATGCTGAATCAGTGTCCTTTTAAAGATATTTTAAGCAGTAACAAAGTATATCACATTTCCCACCAGTTATGTACATGATTCAATTGACATGAAAACAATATATACAGTTATGGTTCATTTGAGACTTGCCAAGACAGTGCCAGCTACACTGGGACAGTTGCCTTGCTTGGTGTTAATTTTAATCACTCTCTCAAATCCAAGGATCTGAAAAAGTGAAAATGAATGTTTCTTAATATAAATAAAGTATTTTATATTCATTATATTTTTTCTTAGCAGAAAAATAACCACATCTGTCTCTGAGAAAAAATTCACTTCTTCATATTAACATTTTTATACGTGGTTTTTTTTGTTTGATCCATACCATAACATTTTGATCTATATTCACATGTAAAAATAATTCAATCATTGTAAATGATTGTCCCAAATTATATATTTAAAAAGTAAAACCCAAGACCAGACACTTGGCTAATTTTCCACACTAAGAATAAATTAATTTGAACTTTACTTTATATTTCACTATGTATCTGTCCTATAATTCTATCTATCTGGGGTTTAATAAATAGAGATTTTGATGTCTGTTTGAAAAACTCATCAAAAAAGTCTGAACTTTATCTTCTCATGTGCTGAGGCTTATCTGTCTCATAAAAGTGGGAGAAAGGTCAATTTAGATGTCTTCACAACACTAAAAACAACATGATAATGTCTTCTAATTAGTTGTCTTAGTTCCAAATAAGCAATCTTAATGATTCATGTTCAAGAGCAAACACTCGTAGACTTCAGTATTTCAAAGGTGGGTTTTATTAGATATGTATATTGGACATTTTCAAATAACTTGTAGGCACCTAAGGTACCTCCTAATGATTTCAGCTCTCATCCCTCATTGTTCTGAAACTTCTCTTTCTTTAATTCCTTGTAATTCTAAAATGTTATGCAGTTTTTCACCAGGATATCTTCTTCTTAGTCTACGATTCATGAACTGAATTTTCATTTTCATTTTTGCTTAACTGATTTTTTTCCATCCTTTAAAATCAATTAGGAAGATTCTGTTGATCAGAGTATAACATTTTAATCAAAATTCTAGCTGAGAGTTTAAGGTGTTTTCCTTCACTTTTTCTTTTTAGTAAGTTAAGCAAGATTATTGACCACTTTAGAAGTAGTTTTCTGGCTCTTCAGCTTTGGCTACCATAAAAAAATACCACAGAGTGGCTGAAATCAGCTTTAAAAATTTATTAATTTACTGCCTATGGTTTAAATTTAGAAGGTCCCCCCAAAGTCTCACATGTTCAGAGATAGTTTTTTTCCTGTTTTTGATTTTTATTGATAAATGTTTGCAGTATATAATGATTACATTCATTGTATAGAGTTGATACATGTACATTATGCTTTTCAATTCTTTATTCCCCTTCTCTCCACCCCCTTTTATTTTGCCAGCAACAGATTCATTCATTTTATGAGACCTTATAAAGTTTATTACTGAACATGCAGACAAAAATGTATAAAATATGTAAGACAATTGTAAGTCAAGGAACACTTTTAGATATTTTTATTCATTGTGCTGGATTACAATAAATTTTTCCCTCTTTTTTGCTGTTGTCTGTATTTTATTTCATACTTTATACATATAATAAGTTTTCATGAAAAAGGAACTATGCAATATTTGAACTTGTATGTCTGAGTTATTTCACTTAACATTATAGTCTCAAGTCCATTTTCATGAAATGACTCATTTACCCTTCTTTATGGCAGAGCAGTACTCTGTTATGTATAGACATCATATTTTATGTATTCATTTGTTGACAGACATACAGGGTGTTTCCAAGATTTAGCTCTTATGAATTGTGCTTCTATAAATGTGGGTATATATACATCACTTTGATATGATGTGTTTAATGTGGTGGTACAGGGAGATTCTTAGAAGGGGAATGGCTGGCTTACACGGAATTTCTAGTTTTAATTTTTTGAGGAATCTCCATACTGATTTCCATGGTGGTTGTACCAGTTTATATCCCCACCAAAAATGAAGAAGTGTTCCTTTCTCGCCACAACCTCACCAGCACTTGTTATTAGTTGATTTCTTGATCATAATCATTCTTTCTGGAGTGAGATGGAATCTCAGCATTGTTTTAATTTAGAGGGTATGATACACTCTAATCCACTGATGAGTTCAGAGCTAAATATGCTATTAAGGGGTGGGCCTGATTGGAAAATGTGTCACTGGGGCTGTGGCCTTGGAGGATATATTTCCATCTATAGCTGCTCCTTTCTCTCTGATTTCTGTCTGCCACAAGTTGAGTAGCTTTCCTCATCTATGCCCTTTTACCATGTTGTTTCTGCTTGGAAACCAGCCAAATATGGATTCAATCTCCCAAAACTGTTAGCCGATTTAACCTCTCCTCCTTTAATTAAGATGTGAATTTTGAGAATTCTGTCCCAATAATGGGAAAGTATCTAATACAGAATATTGGTTACCACTAGTGTGCTCATTGTTGTTACCTGCCCTTGACCATTAGCTTGAAGCCTTTGGAACTTGTTTCTGGGAAGAATTTGGAAAGGTTTGTAGACTCTGACTACAGAAATTAAAGAATGCTATAAATAGTTTGATGGGTGATCCTAGTCAGATCTCAGAAGACCACAATATTTATAGGAATGAGGAGAGTAAACATGAGTCTCATGTTGTTTCCCTTGGGAATAAGGACTCTATTGGAAACTGGACTAGAGGCTGTGCAGGCTGCATTCTGACAGGGACTGATCTATATTTTACCCATTCATGAAACTTTACAAGATACTTGAGATTAAGGATTATAGACTAATTAATTTGGGAGAGGAAATTTCAAAGCAGCCTATCATTCAGACTGTAGCATGGATACTGTTGGATGCCTTTAGCCAGATTTATAGTAAAGATTGAATGGAAAGGCAGAGTAGAAAAAGTTTGAAAACTTAAATTTTGGACCAAAATGAAGCAAGTAAAGTTAAGGAAAATAGATGTAGTTACCTAAGAGATAAGCATCATTGAAAGAAGTCAGTACTTTGAGACAATAGGAAAGATGCCTTGGGAGCATCTCAGGAAATGGCCAGACCACAACCACCCGGGACCTAGGGCAGAGATGGCCAATCGTTCAGAGACCTAGTGGCCAAACTGCAACCCAAAACTCACCTATTTATCACAAAGTGCCAACACTGCAATTAAACCTGAATACTGAGGTTTTAGTTTAGAAAAAAATAACTCATACTAATATCTTTTGTCTTAAAAGGAAAACAAATAACATGCTCTAGGATGTAAAAAGATAAACTCCTTTGAAAGAATTTGCTTTGAGAAGAAATGTCCCAGGGCAGCCTGCTCATCCCAGACCACCTATGGAGGAACTTCTCCCAATTCAGCCATCCAGGCACTCCTGAAGCCTCTACAGCACTCGTCCAAGGCAGCCAAGCCCTTGCTCTAATGGTTGCAGACCCTGGCAACATCCACATAGTGATGGTTCTGGCTTGCAAAATGCAAGAATTGTGGGATCATGGAGGCTTCTGCTCAGATTTCAAAGGCAGGCCCAAAAAACAAAATGTATCTCTGAGAAAGCAATGAATGAAGGAGTGAGAGCAAAGCAAAGGAGATACCAGCAAAGTGAATCATCTGCTAAGGAATGCTGCAGGCAGTGAACGGACCTAGCCTTAAATAGAGGCCAAGCAGGCTGCACTCTGAATGGCCACACTAGCAGCCCAAATTCTTTGGAAATCACATCTGGAAACAACCTGCCCTGTATGCTGAATATGGAGCTACAGAATGTAGTATTTGCTCTGCTGGTTTTCAATCTTAGTTTGGTCCCATTCCTTCTACCCCCTTATTCCTTCATTTTAGAATGGGGATGTTTACTGTACACTAATGTATGTTGGAAGTATTTAACTTTCTTTTTGATTTTTACAGGAGCTCAAACTTAAGAGTATGCTTTGTTTCTTAGAGGAGATTTTCAACTTGGACTTTTTAGCACCTATGAAACTTAAGACATGTGAGACCCTTAGAGACTGCCTAATTGCATTTTACATAATGAAATGGACATGAGCTTTATGGAGGCCAGTAGAAGAACATTTTGGTCTAGGTTTACAATACCCTGTAAAAGTCTCACATGTTGGAGGCATGGGGGAATGTAGTGTATGGTGATTGGCTTATGGAGATACCATACTCATCAGTATATAAATCCATTGATGAGTTCAGGTTTCATTAGGAGTAGGGGCATGGTTGAAAAAGGTGTGTCATGAGGTGCTGCTTTAGAGGAGATATTTCCTTCCCTGGCTCCTCCCTTCTCTCTCTGCTTCCTGGTACCATAGGTTGAGAAGCTTTCCTCTTCCATGATGGTTCGCCAAGCTGTATCTGCACTGGAGCCAGCTGCCTATGGATGGAAATTGCTAGGCAAGATAGACCTACCTTCCTTTAAGTTGTGGGTGTTAGGTATTATACTCGAGGGATAGGAAAGTCACCAGTCTAAAACCAGGGACACTCAGGACAAAGGTTTCATCTGGTTTGGTTTCTGGAAAGAGCCCACTTTTTGTCTTTTCCTCATGGGAAGGAGAGAGAGAGAGAGAGAGAGAGAGAGAGAGAGACAGAGAGACAGAGAGACAGAGAGACAGAGAGAGACACAGAGAGAGGAGAGGCTTTTGCCTTATAGGGACCACTACACAGGCCCTATTTCCAACACAGCCAGCCACACTATGAGTTAATGTTTCAATGTTTGGATTTATTGAGAAAACAAATATTCAGATGATGAAAAAAAGAGATGGGGTTTTATGTAACTAAAGACAACGTCCACATACCCTCTAAATATTGTTCCAAAACATAATAATCCCATGACAGTGAAACAGAGTTGTGCACATAGATACAAGAAATAGGAAGGAGCTCTGTGAGATGGAAGCTATGTGAGAAAATCTTAGTACTAAGCTGTTTCTATTTACCACCAAGGAAGAGGCAATTATCTCACATATCCTAAGCAACATGTATTTTCCTGTTCTAGTGTCTTCACAAATGTCAAGTTGGGATCATATCCAGTATTACCACTCATTGCACACCTGGACTTGAGTTATTGCAGTGTTAGGAATAGGGACAGTCACCCAAGAAAGGAGTGACATGATTCCCCTCGGTTCCCATTCCCCTCTAGCTTCTTGAACAATCTGTGATTCCCAGATTCCCTGGGCATTCCCTCTTTCGTTCTTACATGTAATTTTCTTCTGCCTAGGATAGTTTCATTTTTCTCCTCCAAATCTACTTTTTTTTCTTCCCACGTATGTATAATGATGCTAAGTGTTTTCTGCTATTGGGAAAAGCTGCCTCTTATCTCTGCTGTTTATTTTGTTCTTAAATATGTACTCCCTTCATTCCACTGTCATCACTTACCCTATTAAATGTGGCACTGGTATCTGGCAGGGCCCTAACCAACGCATCTTATAATGTGCCTTTCACATACAATACTGAGCTTTCTGAGGGTAACATTATTAAATACATATTGCCCGGCCTAGCACAGAGCTTGACACGATAACTGACTGGCTCAATACGAATACTCCTTCAAATGTTATACTTTCAGTCCTAAGTATTTATTTTTGTTGTTGTTTTTTATTCAGTCTATAATGACTAGAACCATTTCAGGATCTGCAGTTTCGAACATTCAGAATTTTGTTCTGAAATTGGAAATAACAAAGAACAAGTGTTTTCTTTGCTTAGTGGAGATATACAGTCAGGGCAAAAAATCAAACCTCCAGTCCTTACTTCTCTTGTTTGTAGGAGCTCTCTCACATGTAGCTTCCTGAAGCCCATGTAGGATTAAATAAAAAAGTTGATAGAGTTTATTGAGGAGTGACTAGCAGAGTTTTATCTTGTACAAATAGAACATCAGATTTGCCAGTGTATTAAGGCACAACAGAGGAAATAAAGATGGGGAACTAAATATTACAGAAGGAGAGAGGAAAAACCAAATAACCAGAGCATGAGCAGAGAGAGTAATGGGAGGATTAAAAATCTGACATGCAATATATTGTCTTTTGTATCCTTTAATTTTGAAATGTGTGATTTCTTTCATTCTTTCTGTTCCTCAATTACATGTCATCCTGGATTGCTGACTTGAGATCATGGAATTTGCTCATGTAAATGCTCTAGCTTAATGACTCTTGCAGAATATGTCATCTTTCAGAGAGGCAGCAACTGGAGAACAAATATATATTTATATATATAAATATATATTTGTTGTATATTTATATATATATGACAATGACTATCTCTCTGAAAATGTAGTGGCCCATTGAAATGAAGACATAGATGGAAAAATATAGTTCTCAGTATGTCTGTAAAGATATTCTTTTTGTTTGTTTTGTTTTTAGGTCTGTAACACCTATAGACAACTTCTTAGATGGGTAGTGCTATTAAATTTAACAAGTATATCCAACTACAGCTCATTTTGAAATAGCGTCCAGAAAATGATATAAAATAGAGCCCAAATTAGAAGAAAAACACATTTAGCACTGTAGAAAAATCATTATTTATGTTTTGCTAACAATTACTAATAAGATAATAAAATAAAACAACATATTCTTTACCTACACCAGGAACAGCGGATATGAAAGAGAAAGAACAGTTGATAGTTAAGGGCTTGACCCTCAAGTTGGAATGTACTACACCTTGAGAAAAGACAGCCTATGACATGAAAAGCCTTTCAGTAACAATATAGCTAACTTATAACACAGCCTGGAGAAATTTCCACACAAATTGAAGAGAAGGTTAATTCATCTGTTTGCTCTCTTGGTAAATAAAACCTATACTTGCAAGTAAAAACTCAGAAAATCATTTGGTGTTAAATCATCTAGCCTTTATTTTCCCTGTTCTCTTTCTCAACCCCTGCTTCTTTGCTTCTATGATTTTTTTTTAAGAAACGCTGTAATATTCCATATGGTGCGCAGGCTTCCAAGAACTAGAGAGTATTTCCAATAGCTAATTTACCACCTGTACATTTATTCTCCTAGAGTCTGGCTGGGTCTGGGATTCTTATGTATTGTGGTTGCTTTTCATGAAGGAGGAAGGGTACACAGTTCTTACTGAAGAATATGTTTGTCAAAAATATCTCACCACAATACCGTAACTTGTTTCTAAACAGAAAAATGACTTATCTCAAATATTCAGTATTCCTTTTTGTTTTCTACACAATAAAATAATTTTTAATTCCAATATTCAGAAAAGCTAAATTAGTACTATAACAGCTCAGCTGCATGAAGTGTAATATGGAACAAAATCAGTGTGTTAAAATAGAGATCTAATGACACCTTCATTAACTCGGTCACTGAAACAGCAAACCCTTTTCCAACATAACAGTTTCTGTAAATACCACACACTCATGATCAAAATTGCTTTTTGAAATGTGTTTATCTCTCTCATTTGATTGTATTTTACCTTTTTTCTTGCTGTGAGTTACAATTAAACATAAGAAAAACTAGTGTAAGGTAAAATACACTCTATATCAGTTTTACTATTCAAATACACAATCTACTAAAAACTGATTTCCCTAGTGGGTAAATTGCAAATGACACCCTAGATAGGTTCTACATTTTTTTTTTCAAAAATTTTTTTCATTTTTTTTCAAATTTTTTTTCAACCAGGAATCTAGTGTCTATCTACCTAGCAAACAGCATATGTGCTCTGTCAAAAATGCTAAGCTTATCCTGTTGTGATAATTGATACCTTAAAAATAGATCTGGTTGATATGTAGATTTTCACATCCAAGTAAACATTTTTTTCTTTAATCATATATCAGCTTGGAAATATGTAGATAATAACTTTGGTTAAGGAGTCCTTGAAACTAAAGGGAAAATTGCAAAAAAAATGGAAGAGGAAATGGTTAATTTGTAGGAATTATTTTTTCTCCATAATTTTCAGAGTTTTATTTTTTTATTTTTTGGAAGAGTTTTATTTTTATTGCCCTGTTGTTCAGTACTTTTTCTACTTGTTATAATAACAAAAAGAAACTTGACTACTAATGAAGATTCATACAAAATTTAATCCAATTTTCCATAATACCATTTTTAGGTTTGACTTTTATGCATGGTATTACTACCTAAATTACAGAGGAAACTATAGCAAAGAACCAGTGGGGTGATGAGCATGTGACTGCAAGGGAAAAGGAAAAATCAGTAGTATGAATGTATTTTTATTAATTCTTTTGATATTTTGTTCTTTACAGATTTTTCTATTAATTTTTTTCATTAAGTTTATTGGTATATTTCAGGTATACAATACAGTTACATTCATCATTGGGAACTGGTAGCTTTACATGATGTACCCTGGTTCTTATTTAAAAAATATTGTGTTAACATATAATTTCTCTTGATTATTAAGCTTTGGGCTTTCAAATTTTTGCATTTAGGGCACAGGTCTCACTAACTTCATTCTCCTCACTGTAACCATAGCCTTGTAAAGAATGATATGCGGCAATTATTATAAGTATTATCTTATAGTCTAAGCATATTAAATTCTATTTTAACTATTTGATACCGAAAAGTATTATGATATCTCATGACCACACTCAGTTTTGTTGGTTATTATACTGGTGGTTGTCTTAGCCCAAAAGAGCTCCAAAAAACTTGGCCTATGACCTTAGCAGAAGTTCTGTTGCAATATGATGTTTTATGTACTTTAATGAAGAACATAGTTTATAATTTATGAAATGAGCAAGGCTAACTGGTCAGCAAAGGTTACTACTTTAACTAACATCTTTTAATAGTTGACAATGCTTCTACACTGATTTTTTACATCAGTTACATTTTTTGAAATATGGGACCCAAAATACATTAAAACCCCTTGTGATGTTAAAAGTACTTTTACAAACATTCTCCAAACTCAAACCGTATTTTAAAAATCTACATAGGATAGCCTCCTTTCAAATGAATAGTTCACATTAGTATGTAAAAACAGTAAAGTTATATGAAAAATGAACATATTTAAATTCATTAGTTCAGTTTTCTTTCTTTTTTAAAATTAACAATTCTGGAATCTGTGCATTTTTGGTATATAAAATTTGCTAGTGTTTATAAGCCTATAAGATTTCTTAGAACATAGCTTATAAAATATAGTTCTGAAGGAAATTAATAGATGTTTGTTATATTGTTGTATAATAGCATTCATACTGCTTTCTCAGCCTCAAAATTGTTAGAAGGCAAATGTTTAGTGCTCAAAGCTATAAAATGAGGTCATATACATGTTAATATTGCCAATATTTTACTAATCTTGATTAAGACATTTGTTATACTTTTTAATCTTCTTTATTATATAATTTTCAGCATCTTCAACTATCTAAGCAATCTAATATCTATAGTTACTTGGGCATGGCATGGTGGTGCATGCCTGTAATCCCAGCTCTCGGGAGGCTAAGGCAGGAGAATCACCCCGAATTCAGGGCCAACCTGGGCTACATAATGAGTTCAAGGCCAGCCTGAACTACATAGTGAGACCCCGTCTTAAAACAGAACAAAAACAAAATGCACACACACACACACAAAGAAATCTAATATCTATCCTATATTTTATCAGACACCTTGAAAAATCTCTCATACTATCTTACAAGCTCAAAAAAATTTTTTTGTGTTTTAGTCATGTATCCATTCTTCAAAGAATGGTTTCAGGGATGATTTGAGCAATTATTTACTTATGTATTTTTACAATATAGTCCCCTTCTTTGTTAAGTGCTGAGATAAAGGTTGTGTTTTCTTCTTTAAACAAGACATGATATGTGGTAGCCAATGATAACAAACAATTCATATGTTATAAAAATTTCTAAATAAATTAAATTAACCAAATGACTGCTCACTGCTAAGATTGTATTTGATGAATATATTTCATTAGAAAGGAACTTTACCCTGTTTTTCTTTTTAAAACCATGAAAGAAGGAATTGCCTACCAAAGAGAAGAGGGGAATAAAGCTAGCCATAGTGGAACATATCTAGACTTTAGTGGCAAATACATTAAGGTTCAGTTTCCAAGGTCCTCTATTTATATGTTTCAGGAAATTGAGAGCTATATTGATTACACTGTTCTATAAAGTGGGGACATTTTAGGGATTTGAGGAGACATAAATTGTACAATATATGTGAAAATATTTGATATCCCTTTTCAGTTCAAATCTGACGAATTTCTTAATGAAGTTTGCAGAATATGTCACCCATAAATATGGTCCTTTCATAAAGACTGATTTGCGTTCCAAGCAATAGAAAAACATGAGCTATAAGAAGGGCATTTTAAGCTCTACTTTTTTCTTAAAAATAGTAGATAAATCTCCAATGAGAAAGATGCCCTCCCTGTACCCAGGGGAAACACTAAGAAGGAATCATACTCAAAATAATTCTGCATAAGTAGACCTTGTGCAAATAATTGTTATATTTTCAGTCTCCACACAAAGTATAGTTATTTTTGCACAATTTTCTCTCTGTTCAAACTATTGGAAAGCCATTTAAGTTTCACGACCTCTTTGGATCTTCATTTTCTTATGAAGGCTCCTATGTTATTTGAAATTTATATAATTTCACCAGGGATATAGCTCAGTGGTTCCACCACCTGCCTTGCAAGCTCAAGGTGCTGAGTAAAATCTATGGTACCAAAAAAAAATTTATGTAATTTATATGTGACTCTCTCTTAAGTCAATTTAAATCTCTGGTCCATCCAAAACTCTTAAAAGAATAAAAATAAAATATTCCTCCTCTACATTAACATGCCAGTGACGTTATATACCCTGGACCACATGGTGGATGAGCAGAAAACATTGAATTTTATTTTCACCAAATTCTTGGCCCTGAATAAGATTTCATCCTGGTTCTATCATTTTCAAGACATTCCTCTAAAATTATAAATTTTGTGTTATTTTTAATTTCACAAATGGTTCAGTGTGGAAAATATCTTATCTAAATAGTCTGATTTTCAGACTTTAAGACTGTCTCCTCTCTTCCCTGGGTACTGCTGAAAGGAGGACTGGTAGAGTGAACCTTTCCTTTTCCTTTCCTCTCCTTGAAAACTGCGGCTCTGACGTCTACAGAGTTTGAGGATGTGCTGGAGAAATGAGACCAGGAAAAACACAGGAAATGCTTTATTTGATGAGTACTGCTGTCATCTGGCACTGACTTCCTCTTAAGTTTTCTGGAATGTCTAATAGCTCTTTTTCTCCTGGGAATAGCTTCTGCTTCTCCAGGGTTACTTCTGAGCATATCTTCCCTGTTTTGCCCTGTCACGAATAGCACGAAGAGTATTAATTCCATCCTTCAGCTCCTGGGCATTTTTCAGTCTACCTCCCTTTTGAGGTTGCAGTCACCCTTCAGTTATTATTCATTGACAGGATTCAAAAGGTACCAAGTTTGCTTTCTTCCAATGAGCTATATTGCTCCATGAAAAATGGCCAGGTTTTATTCTCCCATTTCTGAAATCAGTTTCATCAAGTCCGAGTTGTACCAGGTTTCTGAGGCTGTCATAATATTGTGTCACAGACTTGGTGGTTTAAAGAACAAGTTTCTATCAAGATCGAGGTGTTAGCAGCTTTGGTTTATCCCAAAGGCTCTGTCCTGATTTTTAAATGGTTACTCTTTTCCCATGTATTCACGTCGCCTTCTTTTCTGTGTGTCTGTGTCCTAATCTGTTTTTCATAAGGACACCTACAATACTGAATTAGGACTCGCTGTCAAAAATCTCATTTTGCCTTAATTACCTCTTTAAAGACCCCATTTCTAAAGGTAGTCACATTGTGAGGAACTGAGGGTTGTGAGATAATTTAGCCCATAGCAATATGGACCAATTTATACCTCCTCTCCCCAGTGTTTTCCACATGTTTAGGCACAGAGTCACAGACAATGCATTTTACATTAAATTTCTCATGTCACTGTAGAAACCAGGATTCTGGGTGGTGAAACACAAGAAACTACATACCAAGCATTCCATGTGATCCTCTTGTAACCCCTTCCTGTTTTGCCTTAGAGGAGAAAGGGAAAATTCTCTAACACTCCCACCATTTAATTCAAAGACATTTTTTTCATTGCCTTTCTTTACCTTTTGCCTTTCTTTGCAGTTGCTATTCTTTTTACATGCTGAGCTGGATATTAAGGCAACATTTGCAAATTTTTTCTGAAGCTCTCTGTAAGTGATGATCACAGGAATTATTTTGATATCAGACATTAAAGGACTTAGCTCTTTAGGGAAAAAAGTATAGATTTTAGTAAATATGTTCTTTGATTTCTTAAAAATATTGAGGAGATGTTTTATAGACTTTCCAAGTCCTTCTGCTTCTGAAAAGTATTTGAACAAAGAGAGAGCTAGAGAACAACTTGTATGTTTGCAAAGATCACAAGATGCCTTAATAAAATTTGGTTTTCCATAGCCTGAGTTTTATTATTGGTTCTTAACCTTCAGAAGGACTCAAACTTTACTAAAATTTCAGGATTTTCATAATCTCTTTCTAAATATTATGGGACACAGAAAATCAGTCCTTTCAGATGATGCTGTGGTGTTGCTCTCCTTCTTCTGGGTAAGACAGAGAAAAGAGTACAGATCTTAGTGCTGAGAGCAAAACTTAGAACCCAGCACACACACACACAGACACACACACCATCAATACAAAAATTTGGCATTGTACACATGTTTAATGTTTTTCTAGAGCTATGAATGCAGAAAGAAGCTCATGAAGATAAAAATGATCAGTAATTTTTGTCAGTATCACTATGTGTATTATGAATGCAAACTACCGCAAGGGTAAGAATATGATCCTTTGATTTGGAAAATGAGGGGCTGGAGGATACTTACATGCAAATATTTTAAAAATAGGTATATCTTCTGGACATTTTTGTCATTATAAACTCAATTATTTCTCTCAAGTAGCGTATTAGCTCATTGATTTTGTCTTTTGAATTCTTTGCCTCTACGAAGCTAGTAGTTCTTAGCTTCTAAATATGAACTATGCCAAAATTGCAAACTCTCTCTTAAGAATTAGTAAAGTATGTCCCCAAAAATGCACTACATACAAAATTATAAAATCAAACCTATACTTTAATTCTTTCTTGTAATATAATTTTATCTCATACATATGAAAAGTATGACTTATTTGTAAATATACAGTTTGTCTTTGAAATGTGACTGTTTTGTAGTCGTTTTGTAGTTGGAGATCCCTTTACCTGACCTACAGTACCTTGATAAATTTCCTTGATCTTTGCCTTTATTTTCTATTCATGTAATGTTAAAATATTTTCTCAAATATCCCATTATATATCAGTGCCTTTTGAATGTTATTGAAGATAAATAACTTTTCCCATAGCCAACCATTCCATAAATGCCAGGTGAGTCACCCCTATTCTTATTTTATCCCATTCAATTTGAAATGAATCAACAGTTTTATAGTATATATTCTGTTATAGTGAAAATAAAGATCTGGTGTATTAGGTTGATACTCTGGAGAAGGAATTAAAAATTGTTTTATTATTGTGAGTATCCTGAGATAATATTGTTTATTCATTTCAAAATAATATCTAACAACTCTATGATACTAGAACTCAATTACTTCCATTCCAATGGTAGGGAGCAAAATAGACCAGAGAGCTTTATAAAACACACGAGCTAGGCATATCCTACTATTTATTAAATAGTACCACCCATGTTCAGGACTGTTTTAGGGTTGTCTTCCACCAGTGTGCTAAATAGATCAGCCCCCCTGCATTTTAAATGCCAAAACCCAGCTTCTGACAAGGTTTCCTAAGATGAGAGATATATTCCACAATTAATAAAACGAATCTCAGAAAGTCACCAATTCTTGTCTAATCATTCATTTTTTAATTTTCTTCCAGGACTTCGCAACACAGTGAGAAACACAAATGAGAATTCACAAATATGGATAAGTATCAAAGTAAACATCAAACTAAAGTCTAAAATTATTGATTTGTTTTAGAAGAACGGCAATCTGCTTTCTATCATTTTCCTTATTAGTTCATTAAAATTGCAAAAAATATTAAGTCTCTTTTCTTTCTCTTTCCCTTCTAAAATGACAATAGATGTAGTAAATTGTAGTTTGAATTGTCAATCCAAAGTAAAATAATAACACATTGGTTTATGTCATTTAAAGAAAATAGTGGTAAGGAATAGGCCGATTTTTGGACTCTTGTGTTGCCCAGAGTCAAAATCCTTAGAATGGGTAATACTATATAGACCACATCTGTATGTCCCAAGGCTGAGCAATCCTGACCATAATATGAAGTCAATTTGGTTTGTAAATAAATGGATTATAGGAATAAAACATTGATATCAGCCTTATTTTAGGAAATAGGATTCATCAAGTATCCCAACTTGAAATCCCCAAAAGACTGCTTCGTATAAGCCCTCAATAGTTAAGTCCCTAGTCAGGGACAGGCTTGAAAAAAAGGAAACAACGCTATGCTCAGAGGGAAAGTAGGTGGTGAACATTTTAAACATATTTTTAACAGTAATAAAATTCATTATTCAGTCATAAAATTCTTTCCTTTATTGCAAATTTGTCTTTCTTGCATAAATTCTCTCTCTGAAGTGGACACTATCAGCTCAGTGCAAGCCTTTGGAAGCCGATGAAAGGAGAGCAGAAGAACCAAGATCGAAGGTAAATAACCCCACAGGACTGAGGGCACTCCTCCCTCAATTGTCTTCCTTCCCTCTTTAATACTTCTCTCCCTATAGTATCTAATTCAATGGACAGTTTGCCACCCAGACTTTGAAGTTATCCAATTTGTGCCTAGAATCTTACCACATCTACATAGAAGATTCCACCAGTTACTGACTCTACCACTTCTAACCATAGAGATCTAACCTGCAAACAGAACACTTGGAATAGAAGAGATACCAGCCACTTCACATTTTATCCTCTGCCCTAATACACTATTAATTCAGTCTTTTCTTCTTTTCTAGTAAACATGTTTGATTTTAGTCATATCTTTAATTTTAACCTATAATAAAGTAAGAATTCTTGAAAAAAATGTCACCACCAAAAATATCTGTGTGCTCATTAATTTCCATTTATCAGGCCCACTTCCCTCACTTTTCCATTTTGTTTTGTGCTTTCACTCCCCTCACTTTTCCATTTTGTTTTGTGCCTTCAGGGCTATGCTTTGTAGGTTACATCAGCAAATTACATTGCTTTTGGACCTGCAGCATTTTCTTGAGAGACGGAGAGGAGACTGAAATCAGGGTATCCATCTCCTGGATATATCCTGGATAGACCACAGCAGATAAGACTGTTCATGTATCAAATGTCACAGCTTCTATCTCCTGCCCTATGGTTCTCTCCTTTTGTCAAGTTTCCTAGTAATCATTCCTTCTTGTCTTCAAGTCTAATGTTTGTAATGACTCCTTCGTGTTATTAATTCTAAAGTTATTTATCAAGTTGTATTGGTTTTTCTTGCAAACTCCCCTTGTCTCATTTAGGTCTGGAAGTTATTACCACATCAGCATCTAACCTACTGTCCATTATGCTGAGTCAAGCAGGCTCTGTGAAGGCATTTTAGGAACAAAAATTATTAAGGTCATCTAGATTAAAAAGTGTTGCATTCCTCTCCCACCATAGCTAAGGAGCTCAGCTTGAACCCTCTATAAAAGCTTAGTTTCTTCTGTTTACAGAGTTCTTTTCCTATCCTGAAAATGTCTGGCTTAGTTGGTAAGGAAAATCTTAACTAGCTTCAGTTAATGAGTGTTGTATTTATTTTTAAGTCATTTAATAATCTGAAATAATTGGTTTAAATATCAGACTAGAGAATTTTTCTCTATACAAGAACTTAATATTCAAAGGCAAAACTTTTCAAGAAACTATTAAAAATGTAAATTAATCCAGTTCCTTCTTGCATTATGGAGACAACTTAGTCCTTGCACATTGCCCCCCCCCCAAAAAAAAATTCATCTTCAGATGTAGTCAGTTCCCCTTGGTAAGTGCTATGTCACAGACATAAATTTTGATACATTTGCTATTCCTGAAAAGGAGATGAAATTTTTTTAAGAGATGAAATATTAATTTAAAGCCCATGACAAACCATTGTTTCAAACTCTGAGCAAATCACCTGGATAAGTACAATTCCCAGGACCTTATATGATTTAAAACAGTATTCTAGATATCTATTTAATCAATTTACAATTTTTAAAAAAGCCATTTTTACTCATACTGCTTCAGTCCTCCTGAACTTAACTCATCATTGATTTCTTTATATAAAAATTTACTTTCCAGAAAACTTTTAATAATGTTTACAGATTACGTTTTTAGAAAACATGAAAGATGAAAACATTTAACTGTTATTGTTCAAAATTCAATCATGTGATGATTATTTTATCATAAATATAAATTGTTAATATAATCTTTTGAAGTCATATTTTCAATGCAATTTTTATTCTCCTATTTTTTGAAATTATGCACAGCATTTCATCATGTTATTGGAAGTATTTAAAAATATTTTTATCTTATATATCATTTTAGTACATATAATTATATGATATATAATATGAAGTGATAAATTATATTTTTGGCCATTTAGATTTTCATTTCTTAGTAATAATTTGTATTCTTTTATGATTAGCTCCTCAAAAGCATAACCCCTCACTGTCAAGAACGAACATTTTAAAATTCTTATTTTTCATTGAAAACCTCCATTGCAAGGTCATTATTTGCATCTCCATCAAGAATTGGAAGACAGATATGATTTCCTACTCTCTTAACCATTTCTTAATCCTAAAAAGAAATACATATTGGAGAGTTTATTTAGCAGGCATAAAGATAGAGATAGCATGTATATTTGCACTAACTCAATTACTGTATTTCTGTTGAGAGACTTTAGAAAAATAATGTGTTGTATATTCTACTTTTAGGAGTTATTTCTATTCAATTTACATTTCAAAATAATTAAATTTTTATTCATTTTGTTTCTTGATTTTTGAAAATGTGTCACCTGTTCTGCATCTTGGAATTCTCTAACACTAGCATAATTAATAATGTTCCAATTATCTTGCAAAATATTAATTTGAGAGGAGAAGTAAAGTTTTGTTCACTTCTTTTTTTTTTGGTACTGGGGATCAAACTCGGGTCCTTGTGCTTGTGAGGCAGGCGGCGGAACCACTGAGCCAAATCCTTGGCCCTTGTCCACTTCTTAATTAAGTTTATTGGTACAATTTAGATACATATATATAATGATCATATTCATCAAATGGAATTTTTATCTGTTCATGATATATCTTAATTCTTATTTTTTCCTATTCCCTTTCCTTCCCTTCAATCTTTCTTCCCCTCCTTATTTACAATTTTTTTTCTATTTTATCTTTCTTTTTTCCTTTTTCTCTTCTTCCTTTCCCCTCCCCCCCCCCAGTGTCCTTTCCCATTTAAACTTTTTCTTCCTATTTCACATTAACTATTATACATTTTGGTCCTTTTCCTACTTTCAGTGTCTCACACCAGAGATACAAGGTGACATTTACATGTATATGTGCAATTTATTCCACTTAAAAGTATGATCTCCAGGTGCATGCAATTAGGTATAAATGTCTTAAGTTTATCCTTCTTTATGGCTGAGTAGTACTAAATTTCCACAAGAAGTAATGTTTTATCTTCATGTGTATTCATAATTCCCTTTTGTCAAGAAAAGAAAATTTTGAAAGTTTTCTGTTTTATGTACAACATTATAAAGTCTTTTTTGCCAGTTTTAAGATTTTCAGAAGAATCATTCTGATATGCCGATGCAAAAAGTATGTCATAGCTTAACTGTTGTCTTTACTTCCACTTGCATGATAGTTTTACTTCTAAAAGTTGAAATATAAAAAAGGTCACATTTTACCTTTATAACTTTGAGATATTCAATAAAACTATTCTGCAAACAATTTTTAGTTTCTGACCTGTTTGTTCTTCTGCAATCCAGCACATCCAAACATGTGAGGTGCTATGGCAACCAGTATTTGGAATGTGTGATGCTTTCTTCCTGTCTCTATTCACCCTAATGCAGGTAAAAGGCAAGACATCACTTTCTTTGTAAAAAGTAGAGTAATAGGAAAACTGATAAGCTTTCTCCACACAATAGAATACTTTCTAATGTCATATTTTATATTTTCTTCTGTTTTTAATATGACTAATTTTCAGATGTATGAGATTCAAATCAGGGCTCATATAATAAGAAGGAATTGTTTGTCTGCTCATATGAGAGAAGAGTAAATTGCAGGAGAATGTGTGTTGCTATTACCTAGGGCTGAAATGGTCTCCAGAGGTTTCTGTCTAACTTCCCTGTTCAATATTTAGTGGCACACTGGGACCCAAGGAACTAGTTGGCAGTGCAAAGAACAATTTGGGCTTGAGATTTGACTATTTGCAGTGATGAAAGAAAATAAGTCTGGAAGCTGCTTTTAAAAATAGACATATTGTAGAGATATAGAAGGCAGTTATAGTTGAGTCATATCAAATTTGGGGGCAAAGAAGTTTCTTTTTCTTGCATTCTGTTGGTAGTGCTAGAGCTCTAAAATTGTTATAACCAAAGCCTTTAAGATAATTCTTGGGAAAAAAATAAAGTCAATTTCTTTTTTTAAAACCTAGAAGGAACAGAAAAAGAATGGTAACTTACAAATAGCAATTATATGACTTTAAAGAAATAGACTAAAATTTATGTCACAAATAGATTTACTTTCTGTATTTGTTCTTGACAGGAGTTTACTATTTAGAACTGCAAATGTGCACACAGCTTTATGAGGGGCCTTACTGTATGTGTGTCACTCCTCATCACATCACCAGGACTCACAGAAAGGACTGATGTAAAGGGCATTCTTTTGAGTTAGTAAATTAAACCTGGATGTACATTTTGCCCTATAATTACCAGGTCTCTCTAGAAGATTGCCCATGAGATTATTACCTTGACATTCTCCAATGCATAACTATAGGGTGCAGGAAAAATGAGCTGATAGTTTGAATTCCATAATATGCCCTGCTACCGACCTCAAAATGATATACCTATAAGTCTAAAGAGGTTTTTTTTTCGTTTGAACTCATATGCTTGTATCAGCAAGTTAAATTTCATCTTTTAGTCATGATTTCTTAAAGGACCAGTACTTTTGGTTTATATAATACTTCATCTGCTAGGCTGAATTTCTGCTAGGCTGAATTTATGGGGAGTTACTATATCACATATTGCCTTCTTATACAAGGTCCCTTGACTGTTGTTTCTTAGACTGTCCCTGTTTTTTGATCTAGTGATTACTGGAGTAGCTCAGTGAAACTGGTTCATTTTGGGTTTACACATATACTGACATTTTCATACATATGATAAATAGTGGCAAAGCAAAACTGAAAATATAGAACAAATGCAAACTAGGAGTTTCCCTTGTGCAGGACTCTTGGTCCAAGCCAATATTCTCATTCGACTCTGATCCAACCTGAATCTAGGGTACAGAAATAATGCGCCAAAGCCTCATTTTGCTTCTTCCACCCATGGACTCTGGACCTTATCTTCATTACCAGACCACTGAGTGGTTTGTTAGTGTTTTAAGACATTTGTAATAAGTTTCCATAAACATGGTGGCTTGAAATAGGACAAATTTATTCACTCAGAATTCTGAAGACAAGAACTCCAAGTCATTTTCAGCAGGGCTATACTTTCTCTGAAGATTCTAGGTGAGTACCCTTCCCCCTTCTGGTGGCTCCAGGAAATCCTTGGTTATGGCTGCTTCACTCCCATCTGTGCCTCAGTCTTCACATGACCTTGTTCTCCATGTGTCCTCCTCTTCTATCAGGACACTCATCATTAGGTTTAGGTATCACCAAAGTCCAGGATGCTCTCATCTCAAGGGGATTGTCTTAAAATTTGCAAAGATTTTTTTTTCTGGCAAAGGTCCTATTTTTGGGTTCTGGGCAATAGACATATCTATTTTAGGTCACAATTCAATCCTCTTAACAGATGGATTAATATAAATCTCCACTGAATCCTCCTCTACAGTTGCTCTGTCTATAGATTTCTGTTCTCATTAACAACAACCCTGTTTGCGCATTCCTCTTACAATAGCGCTTGTAGAAAAGTCTCACTGGAGGATTAAATTTGGAGTCTAAATGATAAGCAATTGAAAACTAAACCCTTTGAGCTATAGAGACTTTGAGCCTATAAAGCCAATTTACTTAGTTCTCGTCTCTTGGAAGAAGGGCAGTGATTGGTGTTTCAAATCAGTCTATGCCTGAATAACTCATCTCATATAATGAAAAAGTCAAAATAATCCAAATCTGGTGATATTTAACACATTCATGTTTTATGTAAACATTAAACAACTACAGCCAGATAAGTGTACAGATAAAAACTATGTATAAACTTCCTATATTTAGGTGTTTTGTTTAAGTATAGAGCCAAAATATATTTACAAATTTATTAACAACAAAAGAGTAAAATAGAATTAATTCAAATTTTGGCATTAAATGAATGTAATAGATGATTCTTTTCGGAAAAGAAGGCACCACTGGTGAGATTAATGAGGCTGTTGACTATGGTATGGAGGTTCTCAGGGTATATCCTACTTTGAGCTCTGTGTTGTACAATTATCCTACTATTTTCTCCTTTCAGATGACTGTCTAACTTTTTTCTAATAGTAGGGAAAATTGGTATTTGTCTTCTCTTCAGGTAAATATCATTTCTCTAAATTAGGACAATAAAAGGGGGATTTTTAAGTGGCAATATAATAAAATGATACAACCGTAGACAATGAAAGGTGTATAAGGCTATAAACTTATGGAATTAATCAAATCTTGTAATTAATTTCTGTAGCAATCACATAGATACTTCTTAATTTCATATTTGGAGGAAAAGGTATGTATGCTATTTCTCTTTAAGGAATCTGGAAATTTATATCAACATTAGGAGTTTTTTGCAGTTCCTTTTTTCATTCAAAAAGCCTTGTTTTAGTCTGGGGATTATTGACTTAAGTGATTTTCTCTCTGATTGAATTTCAAAACAAACCAAGTACTCTGTGTTCCTTATTGGAGTGAGAAAAACTACATCTATTAAGTCATATCACTCAATTTTTCTCACTAACTCTAAGACTTATCCTGAAAGGGATAAGAGGCACTTTTTAAGACACTCAACATTGTTTAAAATGAAAATGGGCTCATGTTGATATGATACTCATAACTACATTATTATTATTCTTCAAATATTACAGTCATTGTTATATGTGGAAACCAAGATGAACAATATATGTTTATAATTCATTTCGCACACATGAAGTGTTCTAGGAATATTGCAGTTCTGCAAATGTCTAGAACAGTTATGTAAAGAATGGCTTGAGTTTCAATAATTAAAATTGTCATATTGTTATGGACTGAATTCTGTCTCCCTCAATTCATATGTTAAAGTACCTGCTTCCATGTGACTGTATTGAGAGACAGGGCCTTGATGTAGGTGATTAGGCATGTAGGTAAATGAGGTCGTAATATTAGGGTCCTTGTCAGATGGAACCAATGTCCTTGTAAGAAGAGACAACACAGGTCACTTTATTCCATTGACCCAAAGGAAAGGCTATATAAGTGGTCACATTAAGAAGGTGACCATTTAAAAGCAGGAAGAGAGCCCGCACGAGAAAGTAAGTTTACTAGCACTTTGATCCTGGACTTTTAATCTCCGCAATTGTGAGAAAATACATGTTTACTGAGTAAGATACCCAGTTTGGGGTGTTTTGTTACATTGGCCCAAGTTGACCAATACGCATAGCAAAGTTTGGCCCATATTACCCCAGATAATTATCTTATTCTACCAAAAGCTATTATTATCATGTCAAAGTCTGTCAGGAGTGATTGTATCAATGACTTTGCTAAGACATAGTCAATGCATTCCATTTTGCAGCGGAAAATGATTTTGAGTTTAATCCAGTTCTTAAAGGTCAAAACTTGGCATCGCAAAAACTCCCATCACCATTGGCTTTAATTACTCTTCTTCCTGACAGCTGAAGCCTAGGTAAGACTAGGACTGAATATTAAATCAAGATGGAATAAATGCTTTTTCCAGAGGTTCTTTTTCTTGCCTATGATTGAGATATTATGGAACTTGTACTTTGCCATCCTGGTGTTCTCACCAATCAGAATATTTTATTCTTTTCTCATCATCAAGTATTCTACTATGGTACAAGTGGTACAAAGGCAAAAACAACAACAATAAATCCAATTTAGGATTGCTGCAAAAAGTGAAGTACAACTGTGATATGTCTTGAAAATTAATACAAACATTTTTTCACATTAGAATTAACGGACATATTATTCATTCCTTACCTCTTTGAAATGAATTTTTAAGAACATACTAAAATGGTTTTAATTGATTGCAAAGATTGAAAGCAAGTATTTGTGAAATCCATAAATTATTGCAAATTCAAATCAGTTGACCATCAAGTGGGTCTCTTTTTTATTTAGCTTACTTAACACTATTATTTTGGATTTGCAAAGTACTTATCTGGTTATTAGTTAACCCTTGTAAAATGGCAAGCATAAGTGTGACATACACTAGTGTAGTCCTTTGAGGAATGCCATCAAGGAAACACACAGTGGTTAAATGATTGCTACACGACTGCCCCTCCAGGCTGAAGAAAAAAACGTCTTGCTCTCAATTTCTTATCCTCCAAACCAGAGTGATAATCAGGGTAAAACCAAATACAAGTTCATCCACAAATAATCTAACATGTATTTCCCTTTAAAAATGAAAGCTCTCAAATGTCTTTGTTAGGATACTGAGAATCTATCTATTGAGGAAGTATATTAGATATATATTTCTTTGTCACTTCCCCATTTAAGATGGGATGATCTTAAAAGGCTATGACATAAATTGTTGTGGAAAAGATCGATTAGTTTAAAAGCTTTTTCCTTTTAACAAATCAGATAGTCATTATATTTCACCCTTTTGTGTGTGATTTTCATTGAGCCTTTTTAATCATTTATTCATTTGAAAAAATTTCACCAAAACCAGGAGGCTCTAAAAGTCTATCAGTTCTGACTTTCCTTGATAATTAGTGCATTTGAACTTCTGGGAATTGGAGACAACTTCCTGACTCTAGATTCTGTATCTTCAGAAACAATGTTTTTAAGAGCTCTTCAATTTTCTTCATGGATCAGACTCACTACGTAATTTGTAATCCCTTATCTCATTTAAGAACATCATCAAGGAATGTTCAGGAGACATCAAAAAGGTATACATTTTAACTGCAGAGCGAAGAGAAAAGATATTTCAGTTTGATGGAACGAACCCTAAATGATACACTTTTTGGGTGATTGAATCTTTTAATTTGATTTCCCATATTTTACTCCTTTTATTATTTTATACCTGCATGGAAACTTTGTTTGAAAATGGATACAGAGGCATAATGAATTCAGAGTAAAAATTGTATTATTTCATTGCCTTTTTATAACATAAATGACAAACTGGTGGGGAATAAATTTAAAACTGTTTAGATAAAATTAAATTCATATATATGAATTATTCTAGTCTCTTGACCCCAAACACAAGAAATCATATGAAATAGAGAAGATCATGAAATGGCAACTGATATTTGTAATAGATACTTATATGTGTTAAAGTACTCCCACATTCAACATTTAATTTGACCTTATGTTATATTTGAGAAGCATTTATTGTATATTATTATTTCTTCTCCAGGAAAGAAAATAAAGCACAAAGGATCTGAGACTTATTGAAGTGACGTGAGTGATATCTTGCAAGTCCCAGATCCAGAACATGAAACTTTTGACACAAAATCCAGACAATAATTTTTATAATTTCCTCTCATTATTTTACATTGCAGTTCTAGCATTCAAGCATGCTCACAAGCACATCTTAGAGGATGTGCAATATCTCTGTTATGCCACAAAAAATAAATATGAAAGTCATGGTTGAGACACTAATATTGATAAAATAATGACTCATGAAGAGAACTGATCCAGGAATGAGATATATATTTCTCATATTAATGTTCAAGAATAGAACAAAATACCTATCATTTAAAGAGTTATTAAGTATTTTTATCCTCTTATCTTCAAATAAGCACTCAGGTAGTTTCCAAATTAAAATTAAACAAAAAATTCTTCATATGATCATTATATAAGAGCTAAATATTACTTTGAAAAGTCCCAAAGAATACATATGTGAGTATAAATTTAGTATGTGTCCACTGAATAGTTTATCTAGTGTGAGAAACTGAAAGTGTAAATAAGGATTAAAATGATTAAAATGAATAATAGATAATTTGAAATATTAAAAGGTCCAAAGGTGTAGGGTTGATGGGAGGGGAAGAGGAAAGGAAAGAAGGGAAAGGAAAAATGATGAGAAAAGGAAAAAAAAATGGAAACGAAATCTATGTAAATAGGGAAGGGTGGAGAGGGTGAAGGGTGCACAGGTAATGGGGAAAAAATAAGAACAAAGATTCATCATGTACAGGTACAAGCACCCAATGATAAATGTAAATGTATTGTATACCTAAAATGTATCAATAAAAGAATTTTTAAAAATTTAGTATGTGTTTCCATCTTGTCATATATTCTAAAATTTTTCCACTTTACATATATTCTTAATATGCCATTGAGGATGGTTAATATTTTGGGCATGAACTCACCCCTTCCCAAATGCTATTCACTTTATATACTAAGGCCTTGTGGTACCCAAATCTCCGGTGGATATCTTTTGTCAACAGAATCAAGTCAAATCCTTTTACTTACTCTGACATTCAAGGCCCATTAAGAGTGGTTTCAATTTACTTCTTCAGACTTCCGTAAGTACTCATATATATAAATGTTTTATTTGTATTAACCCTATGAATTACCCCTTCTTCAGATTTTCTTTGTGCTCATTTACATGAGCAATTAAAACTCTAACTCATTTTTCTGTCTTTCCAAACCCTAGCAACACATTTCTATTCATCTCAACAGAATTTCTCTCAAAATCTGGCTTTAAAACATATAATGTTGCCAGGGATTTAGCTCAGTGTTTCCACCGCTTGTCTCCCAAGCACAAGGACCTGAGCCTGGTACCAAAAAACAAACAAACAAAAAAACATATAATGTTAGGAGGTGAAGGGTGCACAGATAATGGGAGAAAAATAAGAATTAAGATACATCATGTACAGGTACAAGTACCCAATGATAAATGCAAACATATTGTATACCTAAAATGTACCAATAAAAGAATAAAAAGAAAAAAAATAAAACAAGTAATGTTAATTTGAAATGTAAAATGCACCACTGTTTTTGCAACATATTAAGCATTTTTAACTCTGCACCATTTCCCTTTCATACTTCTATTTTTTAAGGGAATCATTATCAAGAACAATATTGATTAACAATCATTACACCTTATGGTCAGGCACCAGTTAAGTGCTTCAAAAACATTTTCTTACTTGGAACAACAACCCAGAAGTGCTACTGCTATCTCTAGTTCAGAACTGACTATACTGAGGTCTATAAAGTTTAAATTACTGGTTAGTGTCATGGTGGTTTGATAACTAGCAAATGAGAATTTGAAAGCAGGCATCTTGACCAGTGTGAACTAAGCAGCTCTGTTACACTACACTCTTCCACCATGATGTTTCTGCCTTGGTGCTTCCTGATCATGGACTGGGTCCTCTGAAACCATGAGCCAGATAAACCTTTCCTGCTTTAAGTTGTGGATGGCAACTTATTGTTCTAACAAAGAGAGCAATGACTGATAACATGCGTTAAATTGTTTTCTGTGCTTAATGAAATGAATCCTGGAACAGAAAGTGAGCACTGGTGAGAAGCTTCTGTGCACTCCAAATAAAGTCTGCCATTTAGTTAAATATAATACAATTAAGGTTAATTTTTCTGACTTGATGAGTGCACCATTTTTATAAAGGATGTTGGCATTAGGAGAAGCCTGGTATATAGGAAGCCTCTATCTTATCTTTGTAAATTTTCTGTAAATCTTAATTTATTATAAAATAGTATTAAGTTTTAAAAATTATCTGAGCATTTTTCTGTTCATAATTATTGCTCTAGTCATATTTTTACACACGTGTAATTTTCTGCTCTTTCATAGCCTCAGAATTTTGTGTTTATCTCTTTAATGCAGTTTGCCTCATTTCGTGTGTGTGTGCATGTGTGTGAGACCCCTAAGAGAAAGAACATTTATTTTTGCTTTATGATGTTCAACACTGTCTCATTGTTTGATTTTCTCAAAAGTTTTGCTTATCTCTTATAAAATGAGATCAATAATAAAATTTATTTGATTAATTTTAGTTTAAGATTGGTAATTGTGTGATTTTTGAAATTTTAATAGATTTTCACATGTCCAGTCATCTTCTTTCTTTCTTTTTCATGGAAGATGTATAATAACACAGCTAGTAAGATTTACAGCAGTAAGATTGACAGCTGTACACTGTGATCATTAAGTAAAAATGCTAAGTCCTGTGATCCCAAAATGATAGCACCTGCCACTGTTGTCAGAATTTGTCAGAAGATGTTGGCTTTGGAAACTTAGAAATAGAGAATGAATTCCATGATTATGCACTATTTTCACCTAGGAAATACAGAAATATAGGGTTTTTTAATTGTTATGGTGATGCTTATATTTTCTCTTGTTTTTCGCAATGTTATGGGTAGACTCTATGGTCTTGAACATGATAGGCGGGTAATGTACCAATGAGGGAAAACTTCAGCCAAGAGAAGTGGATTTTGTTCTCAGAAAACTACAATGGGACAATTATTTCCAAACATAAAGTCACATTCTGGTATTTTGTAGTTTGCTTTATATACCACAGTTCATCAAATATTACTCTAAAGACTTTTCAAAACTAACTTTACTTTTGACCTGAATAAGAGGAAGATTTGTAGAAATAATGATGATGTTGTTCATATTGATGAAAATAAACCCAAACCCTTGTTTAAGTGTCAAAGATTCCCAGAAAACTAAATAATCATATCTCATGCCTGTCATGCATGGCTCCATTGTATTGGATAAAATGAGTGGCAGCAGATGCTGAGAAATCCATCCCTCCTAGTACAAGTGCTTATCTTCTCTTAAGCTTGAAGCTACTTTTTAAAATTAACTCCCCAGCGTTAGTGTGCCTCGTCACATTGGAAAAGTAATAAATCAGTGGCAGCTGAATTAGAATTCTTTGCCCTTGACACCTCAAAAGTACTGCTAAGCCCATTGAGTTAATGGGATACTGCAACGGGACACTAGAATGCCATGATTTCTGAACAATTTCATACTTATGAAGAGACTGACAGGGCACTTTAAGTGATCAACCAGGAAAGATTTCTCCACTCTTGCCTTGAAAATGGGAATAAATGTGCAAATCTACACAATTGTACTTCCCTTGCCGTCTATCTTGTCAAAATGAAAATTGACATGGGAATCAAGTCAAATGTGTTTCAGCAGATTAGCGAGAAGTAATGTATATTTTTCCTCTTGAGTCTCACAGAGCAACAATCACTTCCTGCTGTGCTAATTTGTCATGGACTAGCGGTTCTGAAGGTGAAACTTTGAAGGTCCTGTGAATGAGAAGCACATACTACATAGGGTGAACTACACATCAGAAAAAATAATATGTGGACAAAATGACACATCTTAGAATACTGCATTTAACACACGTCTTAGTATATTGCATTTTTTATTTCCAAGAGACTATGTTGTTCTTTTGAATTCTGTTAGACATAATTAAGAAGAATCTATGAAATTATATGTAGAATATTTTTCTAATGAAGATCAAGAATATTGTCCAGTTATTTCTGCGTCTTTGATTCTGTGTGTCTTCTATTATTTGATGTCAATTCTCTAGCTCCATGTATGTGTGTGTGTGTGTGTGCACGCGTACTCATGCGTGTTGGGGCAAGATTTTGGAGGTATGCAGGAGGGCTGTGAGAATAAAAGTAAGAGGTAACTGGTGGAAGAAACTTGAACTATTTGAAGAATGAATTTTGGACAATGTCAAAAGTGAGATGTGATTCAATATATAAACCACTCATTCATCACTCTGCCTGATGTTTGTTTTCTCCACTAACACTGCTATTCCCTTTAGTACACCTCTACTACCATGATAATTTACTCACTTTTATACAGATCCATATTCTTTTTCAAAGAAATGGCATGCTGGCCTCACTTCTGAGCCCAGATGTAATTTTTTTTCTAAAGAAGACATTGGCATATTCACAGCAAAGGATAGATAATTCTTAATTATATTTTGCTTTGTGAGCTCATTTTTGAAATCCATCAAAGCGACCTACATTGAAGATCCAAAATATTATAATCTCTCTGCCTCTGACCTTGGGATTTGACAGCCAGTCAGGTTGTCTGGGAAAAATCTCATTACCTCAGAACTCACTGTCCAAGCAACTATTAGCAGAGAGAAAACAAGAAGAAAAGTAACCCAGGTGACTGACTGCAAATTGACACAGATTAACTGTTCTTTGTCCAGAATCCCAGTGGAATACTGGAGAGCCGCAGAAAGTCATTTTCAGATACAACACTGAGAAGAGAACCGAACAATGATACATAGGCATCCATAAATTAAAAGTGCCCTACAAGTGGAGCAATCACAAGTAAAGTTAATTTGACCCCAAACTATATCCCCAAGAACAGTTTTAGCTAAGCTGCAGCACTTCTTGTAGCTGACAATTTATTTAATTGGGAAGCCATTGAGGCATGTGTTCGTAATGGGCAGAATTCTGAGATTGTGGTGCCATACCCATAACCACAGGTTTATCTTTTCTCCTCATATTCAGTTGAGAATATTAATTGAATTCATCTACAAAGCACTGGATTTTATTGTGGACAGAGTTGGTTTCTTTCCAGGAATCAATGCCCATTTTAAATAGAGGCCTAAAGTGGCTGGGCTTCAGCCAGATGTTTCTAAGAAGAGAGTGATTAAAATAGTTGCTATTTCCATGGTGAATATTTTCCTTGCCACTTTCATATTCCAATTTCAAAATCACAAGGAACCACACTTTCAGTTTACACATTTATGGGAAAGTCATTTTAATAGATGTTAATTTAAAATAATTTTTATATGTAAAGTAATATATAGGGGCATAAGTTTTATTAGATCATATATATACTATTGAGTTAAAAATAATATTTATCTGTTGAAAGAAAATTTGAATACTCCTAGAATTACTACCAATTTACCTAAATCAAATTTTTATTGAAAAATTGTAGTCATTGATAGCAATTTTAGATTTTTTATTGCAGTTCACATATTTTCATGTCTCTCCTTACAATTATACTATAATGGGTAAGAGAATATCTACATTATTGAAGATGGAGTAAAATTAAATGAGGATTTTCCTTGTGGGAACTCAAGTTTATTGGTAATTCACACCTATCAACACATCAACAAATAGGAAATTGGAAATTCAACACATCAACAAATAGAACATATATTGAGTGATATAAAACTTCTTATTAGATCATGAGTTGGTGAAAAGTTTCCTTGTCTGGTCACTATTGTTCCACTTTTATTTAATTTTATTATCACTTTTATTTTACATTTTATTTTCACGGTTATACAAGAATTGCAAAGAGTTCTGATCTTTTTATTAGAGACTGCTAAAATACAAACATCAAAATACAAGTATCTATTGCAACCCTATCTGATATATATATATATACACACACTACATTTATTATTTAAATTTTAGGTTTTATGTATTAGTCAATCAACCAATCTAGGCAAAGTAGACAAATCAGAATGTATGTTTTTCCTTTGGAATCTCTTGCCATAATAAAGTGGTAAAGCACGCTGTGGTACAAAAGGTCTAGAAATCAATTAGGCCTCAAGAAGGAGAAATTTAAATAGGATGACCAATCTACAAGGAAAATATGATGTCCATATTCTCAATGAGGAAACTGGAAGTCAGAGAAATATGCAACGAAACAGCCAATGAGGCAGGCAGGCAGGAAGGGTACAGAGCCTTGGATAAAAATTAGTGATGATGATGACAACACTGGGTTTATTACACAAGAGTAGACCAGAAAAGCTTCACCAGCAAATGCTTTATGTTAGAACTCCAGATAAAAATATATTTGAATAAAAGATAAAAAGTTATATAATTTATTGTAGCATGTAAAGGGTGACCAACTGTCCAAGTTCACCTGGGACTAAGAAGGTTGCTAGGAATTAAATCTCAGGGATAAAATTGGGAAAGTAACAAGAAAACAAGGATGGGCTTATTATCCTACTGGTCTCCTGCCCATGAAAATATTTAGTTTTTGAGGCCTCCAGAATCAACATGGGAAACAGTGTTTTATATGGAACATGACTCCACTGTCAAGCTTCACAAGGGTCAGTATTTTAGGGATGTTCACACGTGCTCTGGCTGTTGACTTAGTGCAAAAGAGAGAGAAGTATGTACTAACTCATCTGACTTTTCCTGTGATCAGCATTTTAAAAAGTATGCATAATTGGGGCTGTAGCCCAGTGGTAGAGTGCTTCCCTAGCATATAGAAGGCCCTGGGCTTAGTTCCCAGTAATGCAAAAAAAGTATGCATAAATACTCACATGCAGATATTGAAATTATATTGCTTTACCTTTTATTTTACTTCACCAAAGAAAACGCTTTCAAACATTTTTTACCATAACCCATAGTAAGATATAATTTTTGCAATGCTTCTTTATGCGTACAAAATACATAACTTTTAAAATGTTTCATCCTGAATTTTGCATTTATTGCTAGCCTTTACAATGGTACATTCAGGGCCTTTTCATATTCCCTAGATCCAACCTCAGAGGGCTTTACTTCTGCAACCTTTCTGTACTCAGTACTCATCCTATGGCCTATTGATGTCATTCTCAAACTACAGTGAATATAAACAGCAGCAGCAACAGCATCAGAGGGTGTGTTAAACTTGGAACCATCCTAGTGCATGATAAAGATTTTGATTTTTGGGCTTGATTTGGAGCAAGAATCTACAAACTTGCTTTTAACATACAATGTGGACACAGATGACTCTCTGGCTATCCTGTGAAGCACTACCTTCAGGGTTACAGTCCTGAGCTATTCTGCAGCCTACTCCTTGTTACTGACTTACTTTTCTATGATTTATGAATTTCTTTAACTAGTCTATACCAAAATATATGAAAGATCTGGAGGTACGTGTCTCACATTGCTGGAACTCATTTGAAAGAAATGCAAAAATGTGAGCATAATATAATGATTTTATGAACAAAATTCATAGTAGAACTAATTGAGAATTGAATTGTTTTCTTCAGGTGTCAGAAATCACTAGAGAAATGTGGGCCAAAAAGAGATACTGTACTTCTTTTCTAGTTATGAGGATCATTGTGATTTGAAGCAGGGTGAAATGTAGGACGAGGTCACCTGGAAGAGGTTTTTGAATCAACTCAGGAAAGAGATATTGAGTTAACGTTATAATGAATAAGGCTAATGATGGTAGTAGGTGATGGGAATAAACAAGCAATAGGAAGTGTAAATTCTCATGGTTTAATAGGGACAGCAAACAAGCAGATGGTCATCCTGATGCAGTGCAGCATGTTCTGTGCTAATGGTATTCAAAATCTGTGATGATTGCAAAAGGCAAGGACCCACTCAAAAATACTGTGGTATGTATTGCAATTCTTTCTTGCAGCAAGAATTAGAGGGACTTTGGATGAACCTTTGATCCCCAAATAAAGGTGGCTGATAAATAAGATGATCTCAACATCTTACAATTCCTCCAACAAATTCGAGCATATAATAACATGTAACAGTGCAAGATACTAGAGACAAAACACACCTTTTTTGTTGTCTTCAGTAGCAAAGTCCATAGGCTCTAAATGCAGATTTATAAAAGGAAGGTACCACAGCATTTTCCTCTCAGTTTCACATAGTCTTCTTATAAAGTCTCTGTATAACAGAATCATTTGTTGAAAAGCCTCAGGACCTTCTCTAAGACATCTGCAAATTGATGACTCTCCTCCCCCTGACATTCTAGTTCAATTAGTTAGAGGTCAGAGAGACATCTGCTCCATATTTTAGCAATGAGTATTAAGGACTTCAGTGGAATTAGAGTTCCCTAATTTTAGATCTTGGCTCATACAAAACAAATTCTCCTCTCACTTATTTAAAAAAAATGACAATTTAGTTGACTTTTTCTACCAATTTCATTTTAAACACTTTAAAAAGATTCTCCCCTTAATATTGATTGCATTTTATTAGTTTTAGTTTCCCTCCCTGTTTACCTTCTTTATATACAGCTTGACTCAGGATCAAATGCAGTGGAGGGTCTCATTAAATGCTGAGCAACCAGTTTTGACAAACTCTACTTTCACACAAGTTACACAAGAGAAATACATAATATAATTTTTATGGTTGACTGCCTTGAGAAAATTTAGCACACCAGAAGCATAATTCATTCAAGGAAAAAAATCTCTTTAGCTGAGTTATTACCTGAGTGCAGCTCTGCTGCTGGAAATAAAGTTTGAGAGCTTCTGCGTACATAAGGAGTACAAATGGATTTGGGTCATCAATAACGTGACCAAGTTCAGAATCAGAATGCTAAGGGATTTCCCTGTAGCAAGGAATAATAACACTCATTGTGCTTGTGTCTGTTGTTACAGACTCTAAGACCTAAAATTCACTTTGTTTCTTTGTTGTAATCTTAACAGTCCTACCATATGAACATTATTATCCTCACTTACAGATGAGAAAGCAGGGAGCTGGAAGGGTTAAATAACTGCTATAAGGTCACACTGCTGATAAATAGTGAATCCAAGGCTGTTCAACGTCATAGTCAAGAGTTATGCTTTGGCTTCCAAAAAGTTGAATGCTTCATCCTAGAGAGAGGATGCTCATCACTGAGTGCATAAAGCATATATTTAATGTTCTGCACATTGTCAGTGTGAGCTAGAGAGAATACTAAAAAGATAGCAAGAAGTAATCTGAACTAAAGAAAAGCAATCAAAAGGTTTTAATCTCAGAAATATCATGCAGCGAGTCTTTTAATAGAGTGGTACATGATGTAGGAAATGAGAGCCAGAGTTGATTCTGCTGCTAATACTGAAGCACATGAGAATGTGTATCCCCTGCCAAATCATTTGTTTGGTGTTTACAAAATCTAATTGTATCACACTACACAGTGCGAAATGCTAAGTAAAATGTTTCTTTGCCATATCTATCTATATATAGACAAAGCTTTGATTTCCTAAATCCAATATTTTCATATATCCAATATAGTTTTAAATACAGAATCAAAATGAAATGGCATTTTAAGAAAGTCATTTAGAAAGCAAATGAGAAAAAATGAACCTGCAACTTGGGATATAAATAATGCCTGTCTCTCTTCTGATGTCTGGGCTTTTCCTTTCTTCCCCTTTGACCATTAATTCATGTGCTTTACTTGTATCAGGGCACTTCACTGCAAGAAACAAACTCTAGTTACTCATTTTCATGAAATTAAAAAAAGAAGATAGCCAGATACCCGAAGAAGAGTGGACCCAAGAAATGAAAAGACTCCACGCTCTTGAGTTACCATTGTTCTCACATCTTTCTGATCTCTGCTGATCTCTATATTCTTGGTTTATTTTTCTCTGTGAATTTTTTCTAAAATTCAGTCTACCTAGCAGGCAGTGGATAGTCACTTAATGACCTGCAAGTTTATTTCATGAATATAATAACACAAAAGGAAAGATATGTTTAATTTCAATGTTATGGAAAAGGAACAATTATATCATTTTATTAAAATCTCTATTCTTGATCCATAGAATATGATCAGTTGCCCAAAAATGCAAATATGTCTTTGTGTTCCCCCAATTGGAAATCTGAGGTTAATTGATAATTATCTTGAGCGGAACTAATGATTCCAAAAATGATTCATTACATCTTATTTCTGCTGATATATTCTAGTTATGGCCTCTTTGCCTAAAAGAGAATCTTATTTTAAAATTTTTCTCAAAATATCTTTGAAATAAACCTGACCTAATTGTATATATCTGGCCACAGGAAGAATTTTTACACAGCTGATGGAATCACTTTGGCTTTTTCACTTTTCTGGCCACTATGGATCACACCATGACCATTATGTCATGGTAATTGCTGCCAATTAGAAATGATTAAATTAAGCACACTGAAGTCTTTCTTAGAGTACAAAAATTCTGCTTTTTCTAATATCACTTTTCCCACTGTACTATTTCCAATCTATATGACTTATACATAAGAAATTTAAATATCATTAATTCTCAATTTTTGACATCTTATTTATATAATTTTCATGTATGTTATTAACCACAAAAATTACTGATTTTTAATTAATTTTTTTCCTTTAAATTCTTTAGAATATGGCAATAATAAAATTATTTTGCCTAAATACTTGTAAAATTCAAATAGAAAATCATAATTCTCATTTAATGGCAATGATCATGATGAAGAGAACAGGGAATAAAACCAAATAACACACTAATCACTAAAGTGATATGATCAGTAACTAAAATAACAAAAAGCATCAACATACCACAATTGTTATGGCTACAGAGTAGGAATCTGTTTCCTATGGCCTAAAATCCTTAAATAATTTCAAAAACAGTTAAAATTTTTAGTGAATTATCATCCAAAAGCAATACTTCCCTAATGTAATAGAATCAATAAAATAATCTAACAGCAAACATTGGTTAACTCTTCATTTTAAGAAATAAACAGTTTTATGTCAGGTTGAAGGCTAGCAATGTGTAGCATCTACTAGAAAAATATTTTACAAAATGCTCATCTTGATTAGAAGACAGTGTGGCAAGAAAGGCTGTGACTAGCAAATCACATATGAATAAGTTGAAGACATACTACTTAAAAGGATATAAAACCAAATATACATAAAGACAACTTACATGAAAAAAATCATGTGAGGAACTTGTATCTTTAATTATATAAAATTATGAAAAATCTATATGTATAGCTGTCTATTGGAACATAAATACATCTACAGTGACAGAGATAGAGATGCGTGTACATATTTCTAGGTTTTGTGATTTGATTTTTGAATGTCCCCCCCAAAACTCTCATGCACCAGAGGTAAGGCTTTTGGAAAGTGTGTGGATCATGGGGTTTTTGCACTCATTTGTGAATTCATTCATTTGTGAGGTCAGGGGCTAAGTGTGCTGTGGGGAAGTGGAGCCTGTCTGGAAGACACAGGTCACCAGGGGCATGACCTGGAAGACTACATCACCTTCCATAGCTCCTCCCTCTATTTCCTCTACTTCTGGGCCCACAAGGCCTGAGCAGCTTTCCTCCACAGCAGGCCCTTCTACCATTCCATTACTATCTTGGACCCAGGAAACCTCTAAAAACTGTAGGCCAAAATATCCTTTCTTCCCTTAAGTTCTGGGTGTAGGGTATTGTGTCTGTTATGAGAAATTAATCAAGATACCAGGTGTACTCACAAATCTAATGATGTATGTATGTTTCAGTGAACACAGTGGAAGGCAAAACAAAGGTAGGGAAGCTCTGAACATAGCTCCAGTGTAACTCTTAGATGCAGGCTTTGAATTGTCTTTTTTCATCTATAAAAACAAAAATAGAACTTACCTTAAATTTCATCATTTCTTTATATTGAATTCTTCTGGAATTGGTTTACACTTTCAGTAAATGATTTTGCATAAGTACCAAAGTCCACTGTGTTCCTCAAAACATAAGCATGGTGTTCAAAGGATGCCTTTTGCCTGCTTCGTTTCATAGTGAGTTCTTACAGAGAACACATGGTGGCAGTTCTAATTGTGAAGCAAACTTAGATGTTTCTGAACTTAGCAGCAGTGATGGAAAAACTACACAATCTAACAGAGACATAGAATATATTTTCTATGAACACATTAAGTTCAAACTTTATGAATGACACACAAATTAAGGACAAGTTTGAAATGAGAAATAGAAGGGATACAGAAGAAACATGTTTTGTTTTGTCCATTGTTTTACACATGAACATGAGTTAATATCACTTGAAAAAGGTTCTGTACAGTATTTTAATTTAAGTGTGTCAGACACTTTAAGAGAAATCCAAAAGACCAATAATAAGAAGTGGATTCTATGAGAATAACATTCAGAAAAGCATCATTAACAAGGAAAATAAAAGGGATGAGGCTACTCTCTTTTATCATCTAGCTTTATTATGGATGTTAATCAAGCAACTTTGGTGAAATGTAGCCAAGGAAGTGGCTTTGGATTCTACAGTTATTAAAAATCTAACAACATGGTTTTAACCAGCATCATGAGTACATGGTAAGAGTACTGGAATTAATGTAAGAATCACCTAGTGACTGATGGTCTAATTTCTCAAAATGGGGTCTGAGGAGATGGGGATATATATCTTCCCATATGTGCTCATGAATTCTTATTATAAACATGAGCCACAGTTAGGAGACCACATCTTACAAACACCGTTCCTGTTTGAAAACAATTATGAACAGCCTTTGATATTCCTGAAAACCTAAAGCCTTGGGATGTATTGAAAACTGGAAACTAGGAGAATGGTTCTCCTGTGTACACAGATGAGTGCAACAACCCCACAATCCAAAAGGAGACCTTGATATTAGATCGCACTTTTTAAAATGTTGGGGTTTTTTGTTATTAATTGTATATTCAGTTAAATTCCATTAAAATAGTTTAATGTAGATGATCTAATCTGCAAATTCAGAGAAGATATTGACATTCTTGATATATGTTTAGAGAATGATTTCAAGAAAGGCAATATTAGAAGATGAGTTCATAGACAATTGGTTTGGTACAAGTATAAAATGATAATAATGCAAATCAAAAGGAAACAGTTTCAGAAAATGGATAAAATATACCTGTAGCTTAAGAAAAGAACAACTTGTCTTAAAGGATTAGATATATCATGATAGGGAGAGGGAAATTATATGGAATTTTGGCTCTTGTGCTTACTAGCTTTGAGACATGAGACAAGTTACATAACCTTGATATGCGTCAATTATACAAAGATTATTTGTATATTCTTGGATCAGTGATGACTGGTGAACATATTTATATAATGTTAGGTCCTGAACTGAGTGATTTTTGAGAGAAGTCTGGCAAGGTGGGAAACTGGTTGGGATTGGACAATTTATGGCACCAGCTTTGGTTTAATGACTACTAAGGTGATTTCTCACCTTGATGAGTAAGTGTTTCCTCTTAATGGATTAACTCTTGTAGCTATGCATAATTTTTGTTGTTTTCTCAGAATTATTTAACACCAAATGGGAAACTATGTCCATTCCAGAATTTTAACTTGAGTAAAGATAACATTTCAAAAATCCCCATGAGATATTAATATTCAAAATTTGTGAATGAGAAATTGGAACTCATATGGATTTCTGAGAATTCTTGAAAACAGTTATTTCTTTTTTATAACAAATTATTTAGTAAGTTAAAAGAATTATGAGTTTATATAATAATACACAGGGATTATTTTTCTGTCTTTTTTAATTCACATTTTGGATATAGTTTACATTTTTATTAGAATTCTCTCTAACAGTATCTACATATGCTTCACATTCAGAAGTGAACTCTTGTACTCAAGTAGTGGCACAAGAAAGCCATCCAATGAAGGATCCCGCTTCAACCATGCATATACCAAAAAAATAAATAAATAACCAATTCATTTTTCCTGATATGTGATCATTCAAATAATTGAATAGTTCTGCAGCTTTGGTGTTGCTTGCCAACAAATGTTCACATAGCATATCCTCATTCATATTCTCTTGAAAAATATATTGCCCAAAAATAAGTATTATGCCTTTATTATCAACATGGTTAGATACTACAACCTGGATTGTGCACTAGGGTGACATTAACCTTCTCTAATAATTAAACCTTAACATTCTCTGCTATTTCATCAATGCATCTAGATATAATGCTAACTGAGAGAGGAACATGTACTACCTTTCTCAACTGGACCCTCTCCTGTAAGTTCATGACAAATGTCCTTAGAAGCAGTCAACATCAATTCATCACAATACTAAATGGTTTCTTTGCTTTAGCGATGTGGCTAGACACTAAGACACATTTGATGATGTTGTGGCCTTTGGTACTTGCTTCTGTTCTTTGAATTCAAAATTTCCCTTTTGAAAAATGCAGAGGCTTGCCTTTTTAATGCAGGATACTTGTCCATGTGGCAAAATAATTTTGAGGATTTTATAGCTTCATTGGCTAGCCAGTTGCCACATGTTATATACAAAGGAGTATTAGAAAATGTGAATCACCTATTACAATGAACCCTTAATCAGGATTATTGATATTTTCTTTTAAATGTAGCTTTCCTTTTTTGTAGCACTAGAGTCTTCTTTTGTCTCATGGTTGGGTCTTTCCCACTTCTGTAAGAAGCTCTCCAGTAATGTTATTTTTTTAATCACTTTGGTGAGGATTAGCTCACGGGTTTATCAAAACTGTAATTGAGATAATTGTGCAATGTGGAAAGAGACACAGTGGCAAATAAAATAATGGGCAAACCATGTAACAACTAAAGTAAATGACAGATTCTGACCTAAATCCTTCCAGCAGATGCAGCTGCACAATTGAAGTATATTAACTGACTTGCTACTAAAAAGCCTTCTTCTCAGGACAGTGTAATTTTCACTTGTCACTCACTGGTAGAGTTTTGATGAGACTGCAAGCAATTGTATTATTATAGTTTCTGTACACTCAGACATCTCTGCTAATGTTAATCTGTATTTGTAACTGCTCCCCAGTGCTAGCATCACTGCCTCAGCTCTGCCTCAGATCATCAGACATTAGATTTTCATTAGGTACATGAAACCCTGATCCCATGAATACATGTTAGGGTTTAGTCTCCTATGCTGATCTGACAGTACAAGGAGCTCAGGTTATAATGTGAACTATGGAGAACAGCTGCAGATACAGAAGAAGCTTCCCAGGTTTGACTAGAGCTCATCTCCTGTTGTGCAGCCTGGTTCTTAACAGTCTACCTACTGGTACCGGACCATTCCTTGTATCATTGCTCTTTCACTATACTTATACATAAAGATACATATAAGCATATTAATATATATAAGCATATTTAATGTATTGTCACTATTATTATTTTGAACAAAATGACATTTAGTCAATTAAGAGTAAGATAATTTTTTATTTTACCTACATTTATTTCCTGAAAAATCTTTCAAAGTTAAACTTCCAATATTATTGGATTAACAAAGGAAAAAGAGTTTATTTAGCATATTAAAGTCTTAGCAAAAGTCTTAAGTTCATTGTAAACACCTTGGAGATGGATGTTATTAGCATGTAGTGATTCATTAGATAAACTTTATCAAAGCACAGCATTATTTCACACATAATTAAGAAGTGCTAGAGAGAATTTGCTGATTCTTTAAAATTTTTGTTGAAAGTTAGGATCATTCAGGAATGATTTGCAAATAATTTAATTTTTATTAAACTAATGAATAATTTTATCCCAGTACAAATGAAAATAATCACTTAGATACTGGTTTCTAAATACCATTTGCTAATAAAAAGAAGCAATGCTCCCTGAAGAACTGATCTAATTTTGAGCATAAGACTATCTTGCTGTGCTAGAAAGTACAGAAATGCAAAAAAAAAAAAAAAATTAAACAAATAACATAATGACACAGGAACTAACTTAAAAGAGCACTCAATTGTCAAAGCTGTAATAACTAATAACTAGAACAATAAAACAATGACAGTATTAATTATAATATGTATAAAATTAAGTTACACTAAATTAATAAACTGAAATAAGAAAGAAACGGCACTTGTTTACTGAAGAATTCTAATTTATACATGTAGAAGAAATCAAGAAAATATAAAAAATGACTATTGGACAGCACCGTAGTGTTTATGTCAAAGAAATTCTGCCAATGTCTAAAATGTCTACCAATGTAGTTGAAGCTCCAGGGCCATCCTGGGCCCCGCACAGGCCACGGTGAACTTGCAGGGGCCACTTGCAGCCCCACCCCGATTCGAAGCTCTCCAAGCGCGACAAGCAAGGTGAGACAAGAAGCTTGAAGCTCTGCGGCCTTCCTGGGCCTCTCCCACGCCACAGTGAGCTCCGCTTAGCCGCCTGTAAGGCCCAATCTCCCCCCACACCCCGTGCCTCTGGCCTCCTGGATTTTCTGCTATCTGATCCCACACTACAGAGGCACAGGAGATTATAAAGACCCTTGTCCTGAACGCCAAAAGATAGAGCAGAAGTTAGTAACAGAAAGAGGACTTCTCAGGCACCTCGATGAAAACTGAAGCTCAGCGGAAAAGTAAAGAGAACCTCTACAATAAAGGCACATCAGACCACTGTACTTGATCTGATGCTGGCTTGCTGAGACTCACTGATTTGTATATGCACACGGATTCCTACGTGGCCTACTGGGACAGCGGAGACATACCCTGAAGGAGGCCCATAATTTTTATTGCTATTTGCAAAAAAGAAAAAAAAATTTTTTTCTCTTATTTGTAATTCTTAATTTTTACTTTTTTTCTCTTCAAATTTTTACCTTTCTTTTATCTTTTCTTTTTCTCTCTCACTCATTCTCTTGCTGTCCGACATTGCTCCTCATCTCCCCATTTGTTACTTTCTGCACTGAATTTGGATTTCTCCCTTATTGTTGTTTTTTTCTCTTTTGTCCTCTTATCATTAGGTTTAAAGGAAAGTAAATTCAATATCTAGCCTCCCTGTTGCTGTTAGGTGATTCCATTCACATCTTTGCTCTTTCATTTTGCCTTTCTTTCCTGCCTTTAACAACTTCTTAGAGTTTGTGTGATCTTTCTGTGTATTCTGGCCTCACTGCTAATCTTACCTGTTCTTTCTACCTGTCCCTCCCTCCCCAACTCCTTTTAACTTCCCCAACTCCCCTTTTAACTTTTTCCTGAAGGAGAAAGATGCTATATTGAAAAGTTTATTCATTATAAACTTATGCTGGGTTGGTCCTCGGTTTTAATTTAACACACATAGTTAAATGTGATAGATTAATAACTACCACAAATTGACATTTTCTAAGCACGCTTGATGCTGTGGTATTGCTGATTGTGTCATTTGGGCTAATATGTTGTGATTGATCTAATTAATTTTCCTTCCTGGTATAAGGAAAATAAAATAGCCTCAGTGTCATTAGAGTCTCAATACCCAAACACAAGCTATATCTGGAAGACACCTCTGAAAAGCAATCATTCCACAAGGTTTTTAAACACAAGCAACAAAGATACCTACATTAAGCAATTTTGAAGTATCAACCCAGGACAGTACCAAAAACAAAAATGAGAGGACACTTAAGCAAGGCACAAACTCAGGCTTCCATGCCACAAAAAGGAAATTCTGGGGAAATGAGGTGGAAAACTCTGATAAGCAACAACTTGGACACCCTGAACTGATAGCACAGGAAGTAACAAAGCAGGTACATGAGGCTCTAGAAAAATCCAAAACAGAAATAATCTCCCAGATAAATACAGGCATGGTGAGCAGAGTGAAAGACATGATTAGAAGCTCTAGAGCAGAAACAGATAAGAAAATACATGAGATCAGAAACATGTTGGAAACCATGAATGCCCAGCATAAGAAACAAATGGAAAACATTATTTCCCAACATAAGAATGAAATGGAATCCATGAAACAAATTCAAACAGATGTTCAGGAGGTTATAAAAACTCCTCTGAAAGCATGCAGAGCAGACTAAGAGAATCTGAAGAAAGAATATCAGATATAGAAGACAGGATTGAGGTTAAGGACCATGAAAACAGTGATTTTTTAAAGATAGTAAGGGACCATGAGAAATCAATCCAACAGCTGCTAGATGATGCAAAGAAGAATAATGTAAGACTCATAAGACTCCACAAAAAAAACAGGAGAAAGTACAATTGACATAAAAAACTATTCACAGAAGTAATAGTAGAAAACTTCCCAGACAGAGGTAGAGAATTGTACATGCAGATAAGTGAGGCATATAGAACTCCAAGGAGCCATGACCAAAAAAAATCTACACCTAGACATATAATAGTCAAGATCCCAGAAACCCAACAGAAGAACAAAATTGTACAGGCAATTAAAGAAAAGAAACAAATCACCTACAAAGGAAAGCCCATCAGAATCATGGCAGATTTCTCAACACAAAAGCTCAAATCAAGGAGAGCCTGGGGTGAAGTATTACAAGCACTAAAAGAAAATAACTTCCAAACTAGACTGTTATATCCGACAAAATTATCTTTCAATATCGATGGGGAAATTAGATACTTTCATGACAAAGAACACCTGAGAAATTTCATGAACACCAAACCAGCTCTCCAAACAATTGTAAGAAATATGCTAGAAAAAGACAATGAAGGTCACAACTCCATGTTGCCAAGCAGAGAGAAGGCACCATGCAAGGTAAGACACTAAAGCAAAAGGGGGGAAAATAAGAAATAAAAGGGCCAACAACAGCAAAACATCATGACGAGGATGAATCAATATCTCTCAATTATATCTATCAATGTTGACAGCCTCAATTCACCAATCAAAAGAAATAGACTGACAGAATAGATTAAGAAACAAAACCCAGCAATATGTGGTATACAAGAAACACACCTAACTCAAAAGGAAATCCATAGACTGAAAGTAAAAGGATGGAAAACAGCTCTCCACATGACAGAAACCCAGAAAAAAAGCAGGTGTAGCAATCTTATTTGCAGACAAAGTAGATTTCAAACCAAAACTAATTAAGAGAGACAACTACATACTTGTGAAGGGAACAATCCAAGAGGAAGAGATGACAATCCTAAATATATATGCACCAAATGCAAATGCCCCCAACTATACAAAACAAATATTAATGGACAACAAAAACCAAATAAGCACTAATACAAGCATAGTGGGGGACCTCAACACCCCTCTATTACAAATAGACAGATCAACTAGAAAAAAAATTAACAATGAAATTCTAGAACTGAACCAAGCTATTGAACAAATGGACTTAATAGATGTTTACAGAGTGTTCCACCCCACAAAATCA
>NW_004624732.1:41939016-42036423 GCF_000247695.1 Heterocephalus glaber | reverse complement strand
TATGAACATAGATAGAAATTTATTTAACAAAACAAACTATTAGAAGTCAGATCTGGCAGTATGTAGAAAGTGGTTTTGTTATAGGGATGGCAGTGTTGATTCAGCATTGGAAGATCCACCCCCAAAAGTCATCATTTTAACAGAGGAAAGCAAAAAGCCATACGAGCCTGTCAGTAGTTGGAGAAAAAGTATTGGACTAAATTCTACAGCTGTTCATGGTAAAAGCTATCAGGAGACTAGAAGTACAATAGAACCTTCTCAACAGATCAAAGACATGTACTCCATACTTCCAGTGAGAATGCCTTATATGAATGGAGAAGATACAGTGCTTTCTCCTTAAGGTGAGGAACAAGGGTAGATATGCTTACTCTTTATCTGTCCATTAAAATTTGAAACCTAGGCCCAACCAAAATAGTCTGGCAATAAAATGACACATTAGGATAGGATTGCCAAGGTAGAACCAAAATCTTTATATGTAGATGAAATGATCATCTACAGAGAAAACACTAAGAAATCTCTAGGAGTCCCTAGAACTTGTATTTGAATTTAGCAGGATTAGAAAACACAAGGTACATACAAAAATTCAGGTCTATGTATACTTGCTATACATGAAGAATTGGATATTGAAATTTAAAATTTATGTAGAAGTACAAAGGACCTAGAAAATTTAAAAAATAAAACAGTGTTGGAAGATGTTTAGTACCTAATTTTAAGACAACTTCTAAAGCTACAGTAATCAAGGCAGTATTGGTGTAAGGAAAGACATATAGATCATTGGAATAAAACAGAGAATCCAAAAATAGAACCACATATATATGGTCCACTGAGTTTTGAAAGATTATTTAACATTAGCATTTTATAGAATATAAACTCAATTCAAGAGCCAAGGAAAAAATAGTGTTTTCCGCAAACAGCACTAGAACACCTGGTATCCGTATATAAAAAATTAACCTCAACTCTTTATTTCCATACATAAAAATAACTTGACAGCATCTATGAACCTAAATATGAAAGCCTAAAAGTATAAAACTTTAAGAAGAAATTAGAAGGGAAAATGTTTATGAATTAAGGGGAGGCAAAAACTACCTAGGATACAAAAAACATGATGTATAAAAGAAAGAAATTGATAAATGAGATTCCATCAAAATTTAGAACTTTAAACGACATCATTAAAATGAAAAACAGTCCTTAAACAGACCATATTTACAATGCACATAACCTATGACCAGAATATATAAAAAACTCTTAGAGCTCATTAATAGACAACCCAATTAAAAAGTAGACATAAGAAGATGAGAAATAGCCAGTACAGTACAAGGAAAGGTGTGAAACTCTAAAATCAGAAAAATACTAATTTGTACAATAACAAGATTGAATTATACACTCATTAGGGAGATGAAGTTAAAAGTTTTAAAAGCCTTGTCATGACTTTTTCTTTTTGTTGGATTCTCCCACTTAGCTTTTAATTTGTCATGCCCAGTGGATTCATTCTGCTGAGCTTCCTGGGGTTGTGATCCTCATTGTCTTTTCCTAGGGTATTGTCTAAAATTTGTTGGAGTGCTGGTTTGGTATTCATGAAGTTTCTGAGGTGCTCTTTATCATGAAAGTATCTTATTTCTCCATCAATTTTGAAAGATAGTTTTGCAGGGTATGTCAATCTGGGTTGGAGTCTGTTTTCCTTTAGGGCTTGAAATACATCACTCCAAGCTCTTCTTGCCTTGAGGGTTTGCATTGAGAAGTCTGCTGTGATTCTGATGGTCTTTCCTCTGTATGTGATTTGTTTCTTTTCTCTCACTGCTTGTAGAATTTTGTTCTTCTCTTGGGTTTCTGGAATCCTAACTATTATATGCCTATGTGTAGATTTTTTTTGATTAAGGCTAGCTGGAGTCGTATATGCCTCACTTATCTGTATGTCAAGTTCTTTTCCCCTGCTTGCTAAGTTTTCTGGCATCACTTCTGTGAACAGTTTTTTTATGTCACCCGCACTCTCTCCTGTTTCTTCATTGACTCCAATCACTCTTACGTTATTCTTCTTTGCATTGTCTAGCAGTTGCTGGATTGATTTCTTGTGTTCCCTTACAATTTTAAAGCAATTTTTCTTTTCCTGATCACTAATTGCAATCTTACCTTCTATATCCGAAATTCTATGCTCACATTGGTTCATTCTGCTGTGCAGACTTTCTATGGAGGTTTTAATCTCCTGGAAATCTGTTTGCATCTGTTTTATGGATTCCATTTGTTTCCCATGTTAGGATTCCATCATGTTCCCCAGATCCTCTATTTTTTTATCTGTGTCCTCTCTAGATTTATTAATGATGTCTTGCACCATGAGCAAAATCTTTGCTGTTATCTGAGTAATTATTTCTGATTTCATTTTTCCCAGATCCTCTTTTGTTGCCAGCTCAGAGAATCCAGGTAGTTGAGTATCAGATTGTTCAATTTCGTTTCCCTTTAGGGTTGTTGTAGGTGATCTGGAAGTCTGTTTTTGAGGCGTGTTTATGTGTCTTCTCATTTCCACGGGGGGAGGGGGGTGCATCTGGTGCCAGAGCGGCTCACCTTCCCTGCCCTAGGAATGTGAAATGGTGGCAGGGGAGCTTCCTTCCAGGTGCTGGGACTGGTTCAGCTTCTCTGTCAATAAAATTAATTTTAAAAAAAATAATTGCAAGAATATAATCTTTGCCCATGTTTTGCACCTCCTCTGTCAGTCCAAAGTTTTCATTAAAAATTATGACAAAATATGAGAAAATTTTACAATAAAAACCTGAGGATATAATAAATGAATGAATAAATAATACTTTATTTTGACACTATAGTGATAGACCTAATAGCAGCATAATTCTAGTGTGGCCTCTCCTAAAATTGAATTTGTTACCTGTATTAAACAGCACTATAGTAATTACATAACAAGATTTTTACTTCAGTTTCATTTTAAAAGTTCTTTTTTTCTAAAGATATGGAGGGCTTTATCTAAAATTCTAGGTTTAACTCATAAATAGAATCAACCTCTTATTTGTTTTGCTTATTTATAGTGTTCATAATATATGCTTTCTAAACCTTTCTTTCAAATGTTTGAATTGTATTATTATAAAGTTGTTTTCATTTATATTGCTTTTATCCATTAATACTAATTTCTCCTCAAAATTTTAAAATACATATTTTGTATTCCTTTATCATTTTTACTATTTTCTTTGTCATTCAAAATACACTGTTCCTCTTACAGAAATTGTTAAATAGATCTCGCTAAATACGATATTCTACTGATTCCAAGATGAGAATGAAAAATCCATAAGATATTATATATGAGTCCTTTTTGTTATAACGTGCCAAGAGTTAATATATCAAAATAATAAAATGTTATAGCTCTTAGTTCAAGCAAAAAGTATATAAAAATTGAAGATATCAGAGTACAAGTTATCATACTATGTATGAAATTGCCTATTTAGAAAGAGAAATAGTAAAGTGATAATTGTTATGATGTTAAAGCCTCTGAATAGAAATTGCCACATTGTCAGCAAAGCCAAAATTTCCGGTTGGTTTATCAATAAGATTGTAATTTCCTTTGAGGCTATGCTATATTTCAAACTGCCTTCTGAGCATGTACCATCCCTTCTACAAACACAGGAAACTGAATTCAGGAGCTAGGCAGCTAGTCTAATGCTCTTGCCCCACATTTTGTTCAGGAGAGCCAAGTTTGAAATGACGGTCAATGGCAGTGAGAGAAAAGACAAAATGAGAAAGAGCTGACAGTGCTGTGTTGGAATTGAGAGAGAACTTGCTGTGGACTTGCAGGACTCTTAAAATCTGAGGGAGTTTGCAGACATATTGCATATTCACTTTTGAAAGTGGATCATCTTCATTCCCTATTAATTGTCTACCAGTTACTGACAGATCCAGAAGGAGGGAGTACGGACTCAACTTAATCTCAGGACCAAGAATAATCCCCAACTCAGGCTATCATAGGAATAGCTATGGGAGAAATTTTTATTACACTGGCTGAAAGGTAGCATATTTCAGGACAAAAAAAATTGAAGTGTACCTAGGCTTTGTCTGAAGCTGAGTCACTAGCTCAGTTTACTCTCTGCCTTTTAGGAACCAGGAACTACATATAATTTGACCTAAATGTAATTAAATACTTGCTATTTCCTTCCTTCTGTTGCTAGATATAAGCAGTCTTCTATTTTTGCAGAAGTGACATAGCCATGGATCAGGCTTGAATATAAGATTTCCTCCTTTGTGAAATTACCTAGAACCCAGAAAAATCAATTATTTATCATTTTGCTAATTTATAATGATACTCCTATGTTTTCTTTGAGGAAATACAATAATGGAGACATTTAATGAATGTATTAGGCTAGGTGACAGACTTCTCACCTAAATGTGAGAGCAATATTTTTATTATTTTCCTCAATTTTTTAATGAAGGGAAAGTGGGCTAGGAAGTAAACTCTAGTTAACCATCACTTGTAAATGATTTTTAAAAAATTCTCCAAACCAACCTGAATACATTTCTTGGGACAATTTTATTTTCTAGGGAAAAACTCACCTACTGAGTAGATGGATCCTAGTTTCCCAGTACTAAAAGTGACCCTCTGTGTGTAAGATGTTATTAATCAATAGAAGACGAGGGGACATGTGCATAATCACCTCAGGGGAGCTAGTGAATTCAGCCTCTCCTTCCCATTCCCAAACACTTTTTTCCATTTCCCCTCCTGTAATTTTCATGGGCAACTTCAGGGCCAGATGTATAATTGCTTACTTAAGGTAGAAACGACTTCAGCTGGAGCCTGATGTCACATTCTGCCTGCCTTTTTATTGGAATCAGGCTTGTCCAAGAACATGCTTTGTGTTTTAACAGTGCTTGGCCCAGTTCCTGCTTTGTACTTCAGCCACATCCATCCTTCCTCATCCCTCTGGCACTTGTGCTTGGAATGCCTCAGCAGGGCTCCAGTACCCTGTTTCATTGTGACTTGCTCCTGTGTCTGTCCATTAGGCTTTGTTTAGCCTTGCTGTGCTGTTTCTTGCATGCTTTGAAAGATTACCTTGGCTTTTTGACTTTGATTAATCTGCATCGCAATTTTTGTTGATTGCTCTATAAATTTAAATTCTTATGTTATTTTCCCTTCAATTAATAAAGAGAAATCAATTTAACTTTTACATAGTATCTCCCCCCCGTGTGTGTGTGTGAGTGTGTGTGTGTGTGTGTGTGTGTGTGTGTTAATGCTACAAGATTTCTACTATGGAAGAGATTTCATATTCTAATTCCAAATCCTAGCCATTTCCCTCAATCAATAGCTAATGAGAAATCTATATTGATATCTTAAATTAATGTTGATATTCATTGATAAGCAGAAAATATATTTCATGTGACAAAAATACCTCTGTAAACTCATGTATCCAAAAAGCAACAACAACAACACTCAGCATTGTATTAGATGAATATTGAGTTATCACAGAAAACCTAAGAGAAGAATATGCAACTGGAATCAGAAACCATTAGGGACATAAGCAATGATCATCCATCCTTTCTTCCTACCATCCATTCACATTCCACAGGACTCCCCTGCCAAGTCAGATACCACAGCACCTGTGTATTTACATTACTTAGTCTTTGTGCCGTCTAGTTCTCATTTCTGCTTTTGATTTAACATAGCCATTTCAGCCTCGTTTTTCATGGTTCCTAATTCTTCTATTAATTCACTCTGAGTGCCAATTTCAAAGTGTGTGCAAGAAGAATCTGATTTGGCTTCAATGTTCATCCATGGTCCAACTGTCTGTGGCTATAGATTACCCAAGCCCCTTACCAGCTAGTGCATACACTATGTTTTGGTTAAAATGTACTCCTCAAAGATTCATGGGTTGAAGGCTTGGATCCTTGGATCTCAGTGTGATGGTGTTGAAGCTGTGGAACTTTGGGAAGTGAAGCTGTGTGCTTTCCTTAGAAACAACTGGGGCCTGCTTTCAGAAGGGAATAAGATTTTTCTCAAGCAACCCACTTAGTTAATTCTCCAAGTAATGACTCACTCTCACACATTCTTCTGCCATTGCCATCCATTATGAGGCAAAGATGATAGTTCCTTCATCACAGCTGGGAGGATTCCATGTGTTCCTCACAATTTAAAAGACTGTGAGCTTAATAAAACTTTATTTTTCCATAAGTTGTCTGCCTCATTTGTTTTGCAAAGTAGCCAAAAGCTGATGTTTATAGTGTGAAAAGAGATTCCAGAAAAAAAAGCCACTCATGCCCAGTTTAAACTACTGGTTATTTTGTGTACTTGTTCATAAGATTTAGAGACAGAGACCTGTTTTTCATTGCATTGGAAATAGTAAATGTACATGTGTGTTATGCTAGTTTTATATGTAGCTGTCTCTCTCCAATAAAAGAGGTAGCAATGTTATTTGCACAATTAAATCCTTGCTGGTGCCTGTGAGAGTTCCTCTTTCTTAGAAGATTTCTAATCAAATTTCTAATCAAATCTTTTCCTTTATCTTTTTGGTAAACATTTACTGTCATTCATTTGGTCAATATCAATTTCAAGATGATTTTTCCAACACTGTAAGACTAATTTTTCCAGGAGGTTCATGGTGAGCTGTTTTACATATGTGCTTTCCTAACTGTTTGGTTCTCAAACATTGGCAAGCTTGAGAATCACCTGGAGGGTTCCAGAGAACATGGGTTGTGGGTCCTCACCACCCAGAGTTTTTCCTTTATCACATCTGGGCAGGGCCTGAGCACCTGCATTGTTAACAAGTTCCCAAGGGAATGCTGCTGCTGTTGCTTCTGAAATTACACTTTGAGAACCACTAACTTAATTCATTTTTATTTTAATTATGAATAAAATTAGTCAAGAAAAGGTCCTATATATTACCATCCAATGTGCAGCTCTGGAGAAGATATTTCCTTTTCCCTCTACCTGTATGTTTTCCATATTCTAAAATCCTTAGTGTATTAAAATGGAAGAGACCTTTAAGAATGTCAAGTCCTGTTTTTGCTAAATGTGCTCATAATACGTTAATGAACTTAACTACTCCCATGTATTGTCTCTATCTTTATGTACTCAATATCTTTATTTTATTTACAAAGAGAACTTTTTAATCATTCCCTTAGGTGGAAAAGAAACATTTTTGTCTTAAATTGAAAGTAGCTATAAAAATTCATTTTAAATGTTGCTTTTAGAAAGAAACGAATATAAGTGATACCAAATCAAATAGGTTCACAAATTCATATGCAAAGATAAATTATTTAATGAGAATAAAAATGCGTATGATTCATTTTCAATGAAGGGATAATCACTTCAATGTCACCTTGTTTAAGATAAGAAAGATTCGACATTAATCCCATTTTTCAGTTCTGATATTTGCTTCCACTGAGTGTCTCAATATTTATATGTGTGGATTCAGAGAGAGCAAACAAGGTCTTAGTTCTTTCTTGCAAAATTTGGATGTTAATATTTACTTCTAATATTGTGATGCCAGTTGCTTAGTTTAAACCTCGGAGTTTCAAGGAGGACTCGGAAGCTATTTTCACAATGTGCCTCTACTGACTCTGCTAAATAGATTCAATTTGAAGGAAAAACAAAGTTTCTTCTTTCCAACACTAACATGCTCTTTTGGGAAAAACTTATGGAAATCATTTTTTTTTTCATAATGCCTTCCTTGAATTAGATGGTAAGTATTGTCGGGTTATTCTGAGAAGACTAATTTTTAGATAAGGTAAATTAATGAGGTTAATAGAAGTCTCTCGTTTCTCTTTGTCTCATGTCAATTATAGTAAAAGATAGGCACTATGCACTGAGTGGTACATATAAAATATCTTTTAAATCTCACTATCTGTAAGAGGTCCTCACTGCCAGATCCAATTCTCTGGGAATGAGGTAGAGGGTGCAGAGAGGTGGAAGGGGGACTTGCCAAAGTGCAAATAATTAGCAATGACTGAGGCGAGACTCTAGCCCACTCTGGAACATTCAAACTTGTATTGCCTGTTCAGGGGATCAAGTTACATGTGGAGGATAAAGTAGGATTCTGTTTCCATGGGGATGTTTTATATCCCCACTCAGTCTCAGCCAGACATCTGGCTCTTCTCAGATGCTACCTAAAAGTCCCATTTTCTGGAATCCGTCTACTGCTGGTCTAGAGGAAGGCTAAGGGTTCCGCAGATCCAATTGCACATTACAGCCTGTGTATTAGGGGTAGAAGTGAGCAAATGTACCTGGTGTTGCTCTCGGGGAGGCAGACATAGAAATACAAATAGTGCCAGTAACCTCACCCCACCTAACTTCCTTGTTCCATCCCCTACCCATTCTGTCCATTAATAGTTTTCTGTTCTTAGGAAAAAAGTCTAGTTTAAATGAACCCTGTTATTTGGTGTATAAAAAAGTATTTTCCTTCTCAATGATGCAATCAACTGTATCATCTTTCAATGTAATTAAAATGCAAAATAAATAATTATTACTCTACAAAATTAACACACCCTAAAATTGTACAGTTTTATGAAAATTTTAAATGGAAGAATATTATTTCTTTTCTTTTTAAAGACTGTAGTATGATTTTTAAAAAGCTCCAAAGGCTTGTACATGCAAAAATTGACTTAAAGTCTCTCATAATACCTAAATTCTGTACTAGTAATAGAAACTATCTTTAAAAGGGTTAAGTGGAGCCACGTAGCTGAGATCCATCTGCAGAGCTGCCTCACTGACAAGCCAGACCGTACTGGGGAGGTTATTTATCCTATTTATGCTTTAACTTCTCTCCTGTAAAAGGATCCAAATTCCAGCACCTACTGCTGCTGTACAGAGGCACAGTTACCTGATCCCATGGGATTCTTGGCATAAATTGATAAGATTTCATGTCAGAGATGAAGGACCATGCTCCAGAATTCTTCAAAGACCATTCTGCTCCTGGTAGGTTAACCAGGGCCATAGAGTGGTGACAACTAGGCACTCCTTCCGAAGGAGAGAATCTACACCTTGCACCAGTTACATACTGGTAGGTAGAAGAAATTAAGAGTGTACAGAACACACTTCACTTTCCATGTAAGAAACAGACTTCTAAGCCTAAGGGCTCAGATATGAAATTGGAGCATTCATGCTTTTGTATCACTGATCCTTTGTTGTCTTCCCATGTATGGTTTAGCCCAACTGACCAGGCACCCTGTCGAGTACTGGAAATAAAATAAGAAAAGGCAGCCCAATGGCAATGGGAGACAAACATCTTTTTCTTAACTTCATGTGCTTTGTGTGAGGATTCAATCATAATACATGCAAAGTGCTTAGAATACTGCACAGCACAGAACTGCTCAATGTTAATTACTGCTCATATTATTCTCTTATGTTTAAGTACTTTGCAAAACATCTTTCTTGTTTTCCTTATTTCTCTCAATTCTGTAATGTAAATGTCCTACCTACTCCTCTTTTAAGACATCAAAGAACAAAATAATTAAAGCTCAGAGAAATTACTTTTAATGCCTAAAGTAATACAGCTCACTTGCAAGGCAGCCTGTAGACTTAAGGCACTTTCGTCTTCTAAAGTATGAAATGTTATGGATCTTTCACAATACCTTCTGTGGGTCATTCAATTTTTGCAAATTAGTAATTGGAAAAAAATTTCCTACTGGCCCAGACATGATGGTTTGGGGATTACTGGAAGCATTGTCCATGAGTGGGTGAAAGATGATCATAAAAATTATCATCCCAAGCATACTTTGGGGAAAGTAGATATAGTGGGAAAATAGATGAAAACCAACAATACTTGGGACAATTTGCCTAAAGGTAAAATGAAATAAAGGGGTAATGGATGATTAGATTTTGCACTTTGGTGACTTTCTGAGGTCAGAGTCTAAGACAGTTCTCATAATCTGACAGGCGCTTTATCAAGATAGAGATGAACTTGAGAACTTGGGAGTGCTTCCCAGGCACCCAGGATCAGGTAAGCATCGCAGGACAGGGAGAGGATGCTGTGAGGAAAGGGAGGAGAGGGCAGAGGCAGGTCAGAAGGAGCCTGGAGGGATGAGTAGACGAGTCTCACACTTCTTCAACACGACAGATGTATATTCCGATGTATGTCCTGGATCACCAGCCACGCCAATGTAGCTAAGGAATTTTGCAATCAGTTGTTGAAATTCACAGTAGTTCAATTGTAGGATCTTAGGACTTGACTATAGCTATAGTAGAGTATAAAAATAAAGAAAGGGAAGAAAGTAAAAATGAGAGAGGAGGTGAAAAATGTTTCCAATCCTTAGGCACATTGCCTAGGAACACATTCTCTGCACACGTTATAATGAAAAATCAGAAAAGGAGCCTGGGGATTTAGCTTAATCATTCCGCCGCCTGCCTCGCCAGCACAAGGTCCTGAGTTCTAGCTCCCGTGCCAAAAAAAAAATCAGAAAAGAACAAACAGTGAGGCAAGTACCATCAGTCTCTAATTGTTTTTATCATCTTTTTATTCTGATTCCATCTTATGGCAATGAGATTTCCAGAGTGAAAGATACGCTACTATGGGAGGTACAAAGAACATGGTGATATTTTTGCTCTTCTATGAAACTGATATAATTCTTCTAGTAAAATTGTTTTCTACAACTTAATTCTATATTGTCTCTAGGTGAGATTTCATAAATAATTACTTTCTCTGATAGTTTAGTATTTTTTCCATTACATGAGTCAGTAAATTCTAATTTATCACAGTGATTTGAGAACTGTGAGCCTCTGTAAACAGCTTCTAAAACTTTCTCAATTTTCTGAAATGTTTCTGAGGTAGATTTTCCACAAAACCACCTTGGTGGAAATAATGATAGATGGCCCAAGGAAAGGCCTGGGTACAACTCACCATAGGACCGGTTTATGTTATACAACCAATGGATTTGTGCATGTAACTTTCTTCCTTTGAGGAGGACAACGTTGCCATGGTTTCTGATCTCCTTGGCTATGCATCTGCATGAAAAAAAATCACAGAAAGCATATCCAAGGAAACAGGAAGCTATGATAAAACAACGGATACTCATGAGATGTGAAATACCCCAAATATATCACATTTTCTTTCCACTACTATCTACTCCTGCCAAACCCAGAAATCACCCAAGCAAACACTTTGAAGATTATGTAGACCAGATTAACAGTTGAAATCTAAATTAAGATTAATCTAAAGTGAGAGATAATATAGTTCAAGCAATAAGATATTTCATATATTCTGTTGTCTAAGATAAGTAAATAATAAATTTGTCACCAGTATGTGTTTTAAAGGAATAAAGATGTTGAAAAATAATGTGATGGACCTAATATTGAATGACACTCTGGCTTCTGTCTCCATGTCTGAGATTTCCATGATAGCTTTATTTACTGCAATGTTATAAATGATGACATACAAGTACAATTTCAATCATACCTTAAAATCACTAAAGAATTATTTTATAATTCTCACTAAAAGTGTAGTTTGAAATGCACTCATTTAACTTGACATGATTTCCTGTAACATTGTAGCACTAGAGTCTGCACATTTAGGAGCATGGATTTAAAGAAGAATTGCTTGCCTTGACGTTCCTGCTCAGATGTAACCATCTACTAATGCCAATTTTCACATAAAATGGATAATAGTAAAATCAAAGCTACAGGATTTTATACTTGACTTACATAAATGATCAAATTCTACTTACTACTGGTAATAGAATTATCACCTTTTAAGGTAATATTTGCTAATAATTGATCAGATAGTCCTTTAGGTGTTGAATGTACAACAGATGGGTAAATAAATTCAAATCTCAGCTCCATCAGGTACTTCCTTTGAAAATTCTGACAAGCTATATTATTAAACTCTGATTAATTTGCCTAGAAATTATACTAATAAAAATACCTATTTCATTGTTAGGTTGTAAAAATAAATATTCTTTCTCAAGAACCTATTATAGTGACTGACATGTGGAAACTATTAAACAATAAGAAGATTATTTTTATCACCCACTTAGAAAACCCAGCTGTTTACAAAAGTAATGTAGTAGCAATCGTTAATATAAAAAAATAAGATTCTTCTCCCAAGTCACTTTTTTTGCCTAATTTTGGCGAAAATAGTTGTGAATTTTTAAAATAAAACATGCTTTAAATTTTAACCAATGAAATATAATCATACCATTTAGTCGCATTTATGTAAATATATTGAATCCAAAAAAAAAATTTGTATTATTTATCAAGTAGTTTTAGAGTAAAGAATAAATCAATACTGGATTGCCTTCCTTCTTCCATTGTGCTTGGAGATCTGAGAAAGCTTCAGAAATGGAGATGTAGATTTATTAAACAACAGAGATAAAAACAAGGAAATCTGATGAAGATCTTTATTATTGTAACTATTGAAAGGTAAGCTAGTTGTAGATGATGAAATTATACATTAAACACATGAACTGGGACTGAGGGACTAAATTCTTTTCTTGGTATATTTGTTTTTCTGCTTGACAGAGAACATTTCAGAAAATTTATTTCATTAATTCATTTGAAATGAACCATGCTTTTCCAGTAAAAAATGAAACCTTATTTCTTTGTTTAAAATATTTTTGAGTATATTTTCTTATTCTCTTCCCTGGAAAATCATGGCATTCGGATTTCATTGACCTCACAGGAATTACAGAAGCAAACAGAAATATTCCTTTCCTAAAATCTAGAAAGAAATAAGTGATGCTGTAGGGGGAAGTGTGATGAGCATTATAGACTTGCAGAACATTTGTATTGCAATGTGACTGCTCCAGTGATTCTAAAAAAGATATAAAAGCAATTCAGATGATTTTGTCAAGAAATTGTTTTATTGTTATAATTGACTTGTATAATAATACTGTTATATAATGTATGATAATGCATAATTAGTTCTTTGAATTAGCTTTAGAAGTTTGTCCTTTAATGTGGTGACATTTGCAAGAATAAAATATGTACTTTCCCATATCTCCAGATTGTTTTCTCTATCTGGACAGTCAAAAATTATTATTCTGAGTATTTCCACTGTTCACATGCTCTGTCAGCTATTGTAAAACAGTAAACTGATAGAAATTAAGAAACCCGATTTTATTTTCCATTTGGACACAAGTTAGTTTGTGACCCTGAGCAAGTCATTTCATCTCTATGTGTTTAGTTTTTTAATCTGTTAAAAGAGAAAAAATGGACTAGATGGCCTCAGAGGATTCCTAAAATGTGCAAAATGAAATGGACCACAGTATATAAAGAGAGAAATGTGATTTACAGATGAAAGCACAGAGCCCCAGAGAGATTTAGTGACTTGCTCAGTGTTCATTTCAGGTATTTTCAAAACGAAGCTCAGGTTTCAATTGAATCCTTGCAAATCACAACTTTATTGGTTATATATGAATCAAAGAACTGTGAATTTAGCCCTTTTATTATTTATAACTTAAATGAATATGAGTATGTAACTATTTTCATTGCAATATTTGTGTCTGTCTGTTACATATAATACTCATTTTGTATATATTAAGGTTTTCGCTTGAATTTCTAATAAATTTGATATTAAAAATCAATAAATGGGCCAGGGATTTAGCTCAGAGGTTTCGCCACCTGCTGCACAAGCTCAAGGACCTGAGTTCCATCCCCGGTACAAAAAAAAAAATCAATAAATTACAATTAAGTCAATACTGGTTCACAATTGCTTGACAAAAATTTCTAGGCATTAAATTTTGTTTAGATATTACTTAAACATAAACTACAATGAGAAGTTTGGAAGTTCTTTCCAATTATACAAATTCATTGTGCCACCGCTATTTCCAATAGGGACAGAGAATATAACCTGTAGGGCAGCACAGAAGAGATATTTCCAGAGATGACCTGATAAGTGATTTCCAAGGTCCCCATAGGATCGTATTAACTTGATAAATTTACTGCTGCTTCGGAAAAGTGATTTGTCAAATCCTTGTAACTTTCATGTCACTAAAAATCTCTCAGGACTTAACCAAATTAACATCCTATAGGAAAATATATAATTACAAAAGTTTATATAAAAATTATAACAAAAATATAACTTGCAACGGCACCAAAGAGTTTTGCCTATTACATGCTCCATGGAGATAAAACAGGACTAATCAATTTATTTGGAAATTTACCTTCGTAATCTTGAAATCAGATCAAGGCCAAGCAACTTCTAGGAATACTTAGCTGTTTCCAGTGGGTGAGTCAGAGCTTTCCTCACCGAATTTCTGCTCAGATACTATGCCCCTTGTACATACACTGACTTGATCCCTGACATTCCTATTCTTTACTAGTCATATACACAGTAGATTCAAGTGAAGGAATTTTCATAGGTAAATAGGTGCACTAGTAGGAATAATACACAACATTTGGCCAAAATATTAACCCAGAACATATAGTTCCCAAAGTCCTAGAACAGTAAGTACTTTAGCCCCTCACTCGGCCAGCTCTTAGTCCTAGGGTTGTTGGATTGGAGGATGATCAGACACCATCTGTGGGGTAGAGGTACTCTGGGGCTGCAGGCGAGGAGCTATGAACCAGGAAAGATGGATTTCAGTATTAATCTAACCCCCAGCTCAGCTGTCCTGGTGCATAGTTGAATGTCTCCTAAATGTTGAGATTCTTTCTAAGTGTATTCCATTTGTTTGTTTTTTTCTTCTATCCACTTCAAAAATTGTAATTTAAACTTTTTTTAATGTTTTATATGGATGTTGGTGCATGAGTTATTGGACCAAGTTATAATAGCCATAGCCCCAGGTTTCCAAAGTGTGCCAAATGATGCCATATTGCTATGACTTTTGAAATTCTTAATCCACTTTTGAAAATATTTTTTTTTTGTCTCTTCCTATGAAGGCTGTCATTTCTCATTTTTATTCTTCCACTTTCCTCTAGCAACAACTCTCAAATTTCTCACAGACTGAACCTAATTTGAATCTACTCTGAGCAAGAAAACCTAGCCAATTTCTCAGAAATATATAAAATAATACTGAATAAATTTCAAGGAATAGTCTGAGGATTTGTTTTATAAAAAAGGGACATAATTTTTAGTTTAAGACCTTGTGACCTATTGTCTATTCTGGACACATTTTGGATTGCTTTCATGGTCTTTTTTGTACTAAAAATATTTTATCATGATTCACAGTAATTACTGGATAAGTGATCTATTGTGCTTCATGTTATTACAAAGGTTAAAAGTCAGTAGCCTACAAACCAACCCTAGCCTGTTGCATTTTGATTGACCAACAAATATTACCTTATGGAAAGGCTTTCAAATTTTTATTAAGTAGTTGTTAACATCAGCTCTTCATTGGTGTGACCAAGTATCTGAGAAAAAACCAACAAAAAGGAGAAAAGAGTTATTTTCGCTCCTGTTTTCAAAGACTTCAGTCTATGTTTGGCTGTTCTATTGCTGCAGGCCTGAAATGAGGCAGAACATCACTGCAGAAGGGCTGCTCACCATATGGCAGCCAGGGAGCAGAGAGAGGATGTAAGAGCTGGAGAAGAGGGGTCAGGGACAAGATACAGTCCCCAAAGACATGTGACTATACCCTCATGCTTCACTCCCTTCAACTAAGCCCCATCTCCTAAATTTATATGCCTTCCTGGTAATATCATCATTTTATGACCTTCTCAGTGGATTAATCCAATAATATAGTTAGAGCCTTCATGATCAATCACCTTACCGAAGTCCCACTTTTGAACACATGTGATTTTGGGGAAGACATTTAGATCAAAACCAAAACAGTAGCCAACATTTTAAAATCAGATATTTTAAATGTAAAGCTGAATCTCTAGCTTTGCTTGAAATACTGAAAGTCTGACCATTAGACTTGTCTTTTGCATGAAAACAATAAGTGAGAGGTAAATAAAAATTGCTTTTTCTATGAGCTGAATTGTGTCCTCCCAAAAAATATATCTAAGCCTTAACCCAGGCTACCTCAAAATGTATACTTATTTGAAAAATTGGTAGATGTAATTAGTTAAGATATGGTCATACTGTAGTGGGATAGATCCTTAATCCAGTGGTTGGTGTCTTTGTGAAAAAGAATTCAGTATGCATACATGGTGAAAGAGAAAGTGAAGAAGACCATGTGAAAATATAGACAGACATTAGACGTAAGTAGCCACAAGCTAGGGAATTTATAAAACCACAAAAGCTGGAAGGGGCAAGGAAGAAGCCTCCCTTGGGGGCATTGGAGGGGAAAGACTGCAAATAAATTGATTTTGAAATTCAATCTCTCAGATCTATGAACTTTTCAGAATATTTCTGATATTCTAAAAAACACAGTTTGTAGTACTGTGTTGTGACTGCTATAGGGTTCGTACAGTTTCTAGATTGCTATTTCTAACAATGTGATTGATTAGAAGGTCAAAATTTCTCCAAAAAATCAGTTTGATAATGAAAATAATCATATTTAAAGACTTTTTTGCATAGTATGGTGGTTAAGGTACACAGAGATAAAAGATAAGCCCATAAGTATGCAAGGAAATAGAAACAAAATGACCACTACCAAAGGAGAACCTTTAGGGCAGCATAAAAGAAGATTGTGGAGCTCTTTCTACTGGCAAAGAAGACCATAGAAATGGAGTCTTGTTTGTATCTGCCTAAGAGCTCAGAACAAAACAAGGTGGGGGGAGAGAAAGAAGGAAAAAAGAAAAGAAAAGGAAAGGAAAGGAAAGGAAAGGAAAGGAAAGGAAAGGCAAGGAAAGAAACTAGAACTCACCTGAGCTTCCTTGGAGCTAAGTTCAGTATTTAAACTCCTGTGGTTTACCAGAAAGCTAAGAAATGACCCTCACAAGTGATCAGTAATCTACAGTGCTCTTGGATCAATAACAAAATTCCTAAGAAAAGGTCTTTATTTGAGGTCTTGGTAGGTTCCTGTAGATAAAAATATAAAGCTAAGAAACAAATATATACAATATGAACTGGAGAAGTCCTTTAGCCCTTCTTAAATAAAATTTTTTTAAATTAAAAGTCAATAATATCATAGCCCATAATTCCATTATAAATTGTTATAATCCAAGTATAATTTGGCTCAAAACACAACTAGAAAAAATGGACATTGAAGAACTTCATTTAAGCTATACACAGTGACATAAATCCCATTCAGGAGACTGAGGCAGGAGAATCAGGAGTTCAAGGACAAGCCTGTGCCACGTATTGAGACGCTGCTTCAAAAAACAAACAAAACAACATAAAAACAGAAAATAACAATAAAAACAAAAAACCTTGGAAAGAAATGAACTATATAAAATAAAATGTAATACACTCGGGATATAGCTCAGCACTCTGTGTTTCATTCCAAAATTTTTCAATAGAATTATTGCACTAGATTTCAAAAAGAATTAACACAGAAAATGGAAGATTGTTCATTTAACAACAAATATTTATTTTACTTAACTAACATTTATTGAGAAACAATTAGGTCAGGCATTTTTCTAGTTACTGGGTTTAAAAGAATTAACACCACCACCCCCATGATGACCTTTATGGAATTTACCTTTTAGTTCTAAGAGACAGATACAAAGTACAGCGAGTTAAATATATGTCATGATGAAATGAATACAAATGATGCTATGGATAAAAATAAAGCAAGGGAGATGGGTAGGAAGTTCCAGGTAAGGGTGTGATTTCAATTTTACACTGGGGATAGAGAAAGCTTTGCTGAGCAAAAGATACTTGAAGCTGACAGAGCTAAGGAAGCAAGTCAGAGAGATGCCTATCCAGGTGAAGAGTGCTCCAGGAGGAGAGAATCAGAAGTCCACGTACCCTGGAGTGTCATCTGTGAAGCCAGTAATGAAGGCTGTGAGACTGTGCTACACTGTAGCCTTAAATGTTCCTAGAGGTCCATGCTGGTAAAAGTTGGCTTTTCAGGGTGGCACCACAGGAGGGGTTGGAACATGTAGAAGCAGGCCTGGTAGAAGCTCTTCAGGCTGCTGGATGTATGCTCTTAGCAAAGACTGTGTAGCCCTGCTCTTTCCTCTTCTCTTTTTTTTTCCTGACAATGACTTGAGTGGTTTAATCCACTCAACAGAAACACCATGATGGAGTTCTTTGACACAGGCCTGAAATCAATAAGATCATTGATCATGGACTGAGAGCTTGGAAACTCTGCACTAAAATAAAGCTTTTCTGTCTTTAAGCTAATAATCTTAAGAATTTTTTATAGTAATGGAAAGCAAAATAACCCAGACTAAGACAGAGAAGTTTAATTGAGGTACTAGAAGATGAAGACCGGGAAGTGAAGTTCGGACAGAAAAATAAGAAAAAGTATATTATTAAAATGCCAAAAAGATATAAAATAAACTAAACAAGAATTTCTGAAAATAAATATAATTGTTATTAAATTATTAAATAAATATAATTGTTAGTATGTAAAAACTGAATAAGTAATTAAACTGTAAATGACACATAACTTGTTATGGCTTGTGTTCAGATGTTCCCCAAAGCATCATGGGGATGAGGTGGGGCTTTCTTTTTCAGAGGTTGCTGAATCTGGAATGTGTGATGCTGAGATTAAGGGCATATGCTAAACCACCTCATGTGAGTGATTGGTTTGGCACTGCCCTAATCCCAGTAATCTGGATGGAATAAAAGAAGCAGAAAGATGCTGCTAAGGTCCCTTGTTGCTTTTGTTGTCTTTCCCCGTGAATGTGAACTGTCACCCCCTCTGCCATGCAACCCTGTCTTGGAGCCAGCTGATTATGAACTGCAACTTCTACAAACTGTGAGCTAAATAAACCTTTTCCTCTTTAACTTGGGATGTCAGGTATTTTGTCTAATCAAAGTGAGGAAAGTAACTAAGACACAAATGAAAAGAGAGTTCAGGAATTGAAAGGTAACACTGAAGTAACTACAAAGACAGTTTCACACAGCACCAAAGACGAAAAGTAGAAAAGCTAGGGTAAAATTGTTTTTGAAAACATGCTAAAAATGTCTCCTGGGTGCTTAAAAGGGGTTCTAGAAATAAAGAACAAGATTAGAGAGGGGCAGTATTTGAAAACCTAAGTTACAATTTTTAGGAATGTTTTAAATGCATGACAAATTACATTTGTAGTAGTAGATCCTAAGAAGAATAAATGGAAATACATACATATCCTACTACAATGTAGAAAACCTGAAGAACCTCAAGTCAAAAAATATTAAAAATATTGGGAAATAGAGAATGGGAATGTAGCTCAGTGGTATAGCATGGACTTAGCATGTTTGGAGCCTTGGGTTCCATCTCCAGCACCAAAACAAACAAAACAAACAAACAAAACAGTAGAAAGAGAAATCACTTAGATATTGTAAGTTTCTCTTGTCAGAAGTCTTCTAGTTTTACTGCATGTTTCTCTATAAGAATCTGAAACTGTGATACTTAAATAAGAATGTTATTAGTTTTTTTTTTTTTTTTTTTTTTGGTACTGGGGATTGAACTCAGGACCTTGTGCTTGCAAGGCATGTGGCAGTACCACTGAGCTAAATCCTCAGCTCAAGAATGTTCTTAGTCTTAATCCAGATCTTTGTATGCTTCTTCTTAAAAGGTAGATTTATAAAAAGGCTCTGACTGAAAGAACTGAGAACAAGCTTTGGCCTTTTTCTTTTTCATTGTCTCCATTTCTATTCTGTGAAAAGAAGGGAGGTGGAAATGAGTGGAGGCTGTTTGTCCATATTTAGGTGGAGATGGCTTTTCTAGGTGGGACAGTGTATTGACATCAGCATTCATATTTAGGAAAACATAGTTGCTTCTCATATTCGTGGTTGTTCTTAGTGTGGTCTTTGAAATGCTTATTTGAAAATTGTATGTGAAAAGTTGGTGAGATTTTGATAGAAAAACCATAGCCTAGAACCATGAATTCTGCTTTCAGCATCTGCCTAAGGTACAGTTTATATTTCCGAGGATAAATCAGGCCACCCTGCTTTTCTTTTCTGTACATCTGGTCTAGTATACTTCCTTACTCATCACCATAGATAACATTTTTGGACTGAGGCCTTCTTTAAACATGTGTACCATTTTTATTCGGCCATACTTTTATTTCATCTTACCTGACTCAGATAAATAAAATTTTAACTTCTAGCTAATGCATATGACTCAAATCATGACATTGAAAATCACATGCATAAGTAACTTATTCTGATAAATTTTGAAAGCAAACAATTTCTGAGAGTTGAGACATACAAAATATTAGGACGGGTAAGTAAGAAGCCTCTGATAAGTAAGAATTTTCACAATCTTCTCACGCTAGCACGTGTAACTTAATTTAAGAAATTAAAGCACAGATTCCCTTGTTAGAGAAAATAAAGCTAAGAAATAATTATGGTTTTTAAAACTTAAAAGGCAGTTTAATTTTTTAAAACAATCACTAAATATCCATGGTTAGTATTACTCTAAAATGAATTCTTTTACTGAATTTTCCTTTCATAGGCCTGATTTTGGCCACACTTGTTATATTATAGAATATGTCCTGTGCCAGAGCTCAGCCTTTAGGAGTTATTTGTTAACAGTTATATTAAATGGTCAGGGGGGCTGACCATACATTTTGAAATCTGAAGGACACATTGTCAAGAATGACAGGCTAAGAACAATGGATCACAGGCTGTAGCTGTCTTCATGGGCTGAATTTCCTCTTCAGGGAAATCACAGACCTCTTCTCTAGGGACTTCCAACTAATACTTATTTTTTGAGAGTGCTAGGGAGGAGGCATCTGAGAATTTGAACCAGGAAGTATAGAGACAATGGGATGCAAACCTAATGTGAACTAAGGCTCCAAACTCCAAAGCATGTGTTCCATTATCCAATTGGAATTTACTTACAAAACCTAATTTCAAAATTGGAATTGGTAAGATCACCAAGATAATTATTACGAACATGAAACCCCAAACACAAGGCCCCCTTTTGAGCAAAGGCTCTGCGCTACCAACTGGTCACATGCCTACAAAAGCAGTTCTAGGCATAAGCCTGTGATAGAATGTCATGCATCCTACAGGAGGGTGTGACATAAGGAAGAGTCAGAAGCAAATGCTTACAGCTATTTTCAATCAAAGTCAGTTCCATTATGGTGGATTGGCTCTGCAGGACAGATGGACCCCAATGACTCATTACTAATGACAAGTCGAGAGAGAGAGAGAGAGAGAGACAGAAGGGGATGGAAATGAGTCTTAGTCTCTTTTTTTCATTTATTCATGTTTATTAATTCATCCAACCAATATGTATTTACCATGTGCAATGTGTATATGTGTAATTACACAATATACAAAGCTCTCAGCTCGTGTATAGGGACACCACTAGAGATAATATCTGTTTGTCCATGCTTAGATGGAGATAGCTCTTCTAGGTGGGAAAATGCCTTGACATCAACATTCATATTTAGGAAAATATAATTGCTTCTCATATTCACAAGTGTTCTTAATTATGTGGTCTGTGAAACACTTATTTGAAAATTGTATGTGCTCAAGTCTGTGACATTTGGGTAGTAAAACCATAACCTAGCACCATGTAGACTCTCAAGTCAGGAATCTTCCTTCAGCAAGAGAATGTGAGGCACAATGGATACTAGATGGACAACGGTATCATGGACATCTTTCCTCCTATAATCTGAAGACTTTCATTCAGAAGAAAGCAGGATAAAATTTTCAGAAATATACGTCCAAAATTCAATGCCTTATTGGAAGAAAGTACTGAAATTTGAAATTGTATAGACTTGTAAATAGAAACAAAGATTTGACTCCTCCCCTTCAAATATAAGTAACTTTATTAGAGATCAGAGGATCAAAGAAAAATAATGAGAGTATGTTCTACATAATAATAATAAATAATGGTAACCTCTCTGAAAAATAAATGCCTAGGAATGTGAAAGGCAAAAATATGTTCTCATCCTTCACAGTTCAGACTGCAATATTTTCCTTTCATAAATGTATGTTTACAATTTTATTTGGCTCAAGAGTTCTATATCGAATAATTGAAAAAGGCAAATGTCATTGATATTCCTGTAATTCCAAGGGTGTAAAGACTGAAAACAGCTATTATCTGGGAGCTTAGGAGTTTCAATAGAAATTAATGAATGTTATGTCAAAGTGTTTTCACTTTTTCTTCATAGTCTTCATTCATTTGGCCTTCCTCATGTCACACACACAAATTTAATAGGAAATTGTTCCTGATGGAAAACTCAAGTGCAAATGAGTACTCTGATTTGTAGAAAAATAGGTAACAGATCTCATGGTTGGGGAGGGAGATTGGGAGAGGGAGGTATAACAGGAAAAAAATAAGAAATCTCCGAAGGTTAATCTTGATTGACAATTTGATTGGCTTGAGGGAGACTTAGGAGATTAGTAAAGTACACTTCTTTTCATGGCTGACCAGGTCATGGGATCCTGGCTTTCAGCAGTTTATCTGGTCCCTGGCTCCTTTATGACAGGCTCTTCCCTTGTTCTCTCCTTTTTAGCTGCTGCAAGCTGAGCAGTATTCTTCTCTCAGCTCCTTCCCCATGATATTTATGCCTTAGAGCCAGCTGAGTTTGGACTGGAAGCTTGAAAACGATGAGGCAGAAGGAACTGTTTTCTCCTTCCTGTTGTGTATGTAAGGCATTTTGATCACATAAGCAAAAAGCTGACTTACACAGAATTCAAGACCCAGGTAGCTAATGATGCCTACCAGAGGACCTCTTTGCTGAGTATCTTCACTAAATTACAATGGACACTGGAAACCTTTATTTATGATATAAGGTTCATTGATTTTGAGTAATTATAGAAGATTATACATAGGAGATGAAACATTAAAAACACTGAATAATGTCTGAAACCTGATGGATTGGTATTGTGGAACAGATGTTCCTATCAGTAAAGGGAAGGAGACGTTCTCTCATCACGTCGCACTGAGAAGTCCCAGACCTCATGTTAATAGTTGTGTCCAACTATTCTAGGAAAGTAAGCAGGGACACAGGGCAGATAGGGCACAATGAAGAACACTCAATAAGAAAAACACTACCACAAAATGCTTGCTTTCTCTCATGGGTCTGGGGATGGTTGGATAATATAAAGGAAAACTAGGTAGAGATGGAAACTCCCAGGGTTTATTCCATCACGTTAGGTGGTACAGAGCTCTATGCACTTCCAAAAGATATTTCCTGTAAAGGATTAACCTGATTCTCTCAACAATTAGTTACGAATGAGCTCCGTGGTAAACTACAAAGACTACCATTTCTCCCAATAATGAGGGCTCTCAACTCCCACTCCATTTCTTCACCGAAAACTCTATGTCATATTGATTCTCTTTTTATGAATTCTCCTCATTCAGGTACTTTATGTATTATGTGCTTATTTTAGAGACATTCCAACAAGGAAGTGTTACCTTGGTTAAGAAAAAAGCCTTTTGTGTACTTTCCTTGACTCTGCTCTGGCAGTCAACATGACATTGAAGAAAGCCTGTTGGCTTAATGAATGTATATGGAATTAAATAAATTAAATAATAATTTCAAGATATAATGACTGTGTTTGGAATGCCTACCACATTGCTTATACTTTTCCAAATAAGAAAAATATTGGCAGAAGTGATTTATGGCAAAATAGGTAACATGATTATATATAAATATGTATTATCTTCTTTTATACTCATTGAATCATGAAGACAGTGGACAGAGACATGCATGGGGAAAAAGGAAAGCTTATTAATTTGCAAAACTACTTAAAATCCTTCAAATTCCTACATATTAAAATAAGCTTAATTACTATCCTGGTTACTATATTGGAAATAGTATTGTTAATTGAAAATCATTACAACTATCTTTTTGTTGTTGTTGTTTTGTTTTGCTTTTTGAGACAGGATCTTGCTACGAGGTTCAGGCTGGCCTTGAGCTATGTAACCCAGGCTGGCCTTGAACATCCAGTGATCCTCCTGTCTCAGCCTCCTGAGTGCTGGGGTTATAAGCGTGTGCCAACATACCCAGCCATTATAATTATCTTAATATAGAGCATCTTTATAAAGATTAGCAGCTTTTTATTTCTGTCAGTGATGCTGGTGAAGAACTATGGTATCTTCATTCAAATACTGTATATAAAATTGGAGCTGTTCTACCAAATAATTATATTTTCATTTTTTAAGGTATCCTTAAGTACTGGGTTTCAGAATAGTTAGCATAGTAACTTGTAAATTTTATTTAAAATTAATTGTAAATATAACATTAATCTTTAGGGGAAATTCACTTAATGTATTTCTGCAAAATGAAGCCTTGTAAAAGATTATGATTGTTCCCTATGTCATAATGCTAGTGTACTTCCTTGACCTATTTTTCCTGATTTTTCATAATAATGAAAGCCACATTTTTAATAATCAAGATTCCCTTCCTTTTTTCATCCCAGTATAATTTTCTGCCTTTACAAGATGCCAACTCCAGTAGTTTGAAACCTCTAAAGGCATGATGGGAGGAGGTATAGAAGTATGAACTGTGTTTAATTAAATTCAGCTCAGGGCAGGTAAGTAGCAGGATGATTAATTGTTGTTCTCACACCTTTGAACTACATTTTATCAAGAGGCTGTCCTCGGACAATGTTTGCTGCGAACTTCATCAGCAGCAAGACTCATTCGTGTTTTCAGATGAAATTTGGGCCATTGCTTTCCATCTTCACAGCTGCATAGCCATGAGCCCATCCTTATCACCCCAATTATGAGGCTGAAAGTTTTCAAAAGGAGCACGCAAGAATCCCTTTGCATTTGGAAATGATAATAAGGTGTACAATAAGAGAAACTATGACATTTCAGCATCTGAATGTGTGTATTCACATCCATTTTCCTCTTCAAAACAAAGGAAGAATGTCAACAGACAATACCATACTTATTACAAATCCCCATATATAAATAATTATATGAGGAAAGCAATAAGATAAATGTGCATTTGTTTCCTATTGAAGAGATTTAAAATAAACAAAATGTGCTTATAACTAAGTTCATTTTCTGCTATTAAACATTTATCACACAGCACACATAATTGGTGCAGTTATCTGTCAGGAAACCTTATTAAACTAGAAAATGAATGCTGAAAAATATCATAATTAAACACTATTTTAATTTATTTGTGAGAAAATAGAATGGAAGACTGGGTACCAACATTACAGCACTAATTATGTCTCCAATCACAATGCTGTAATCAGCTTTCAACAGTGTGCATTAATAACCCAATGCTAGATTTGAATTGTGATTAATAATTTAAAATATGTAAAGCTGAGATTCTCCAAAAAGAAAGTTGGACAGCATGAAAACTAGATAAAAAAACTGAATAGAAACAACTAAACTGCAGTATTTAACAGTTATTACATCTCTACTATAATGTATGTCATGTTTTTTATACACACAGACCTACTTTTGCAATATTGGTTTGTGAAATACAGTATAATGTTAAGAAATTTGGCAGCAATTTGTATAAAAGTTTGAGAGGATCTTATTTTATTTTCTTCACTTTCTCATTTTTAACATCTAGGAAAAATATTAGGCCAATGTTCAACAAAGTTGGTAAGTACGTGAACTCTTATTGAAGATGAAGCAGAGTTCTGGAGGGATTTATTTTTTTTCTTTTGTGGGTTAGCTTGTCTTCTTTTTTTCAACCATATTTTGAGTTGGAATTACCAGCTCTTTCTCCATTTCTACTGCTTCTCACTTACTCCCTCTAAAGACCTTAAATACAAACAATATGAGATCAAGTGCATTTTATGTTATTTGGCCCAAGGAAAACACACTTTTGGGGGTTTAGTTTTCGATGTGTAGCTTTTCAACAACCTATTTTTGCCTAGAAGCCTACAAAGTAACATCATGGAGACTGTCAGCTTCCCTGACAAGCTAACTTGAAAGCAGAGTTGTGTTAACCAAAGATTGTAGCTTGCTCCTGGCTCAGTGAATTTCATGAATAGCAGTTTAATCTGCAGGGTGCCAAAGCCAATAACAAGGGGAACTGAATCAGAGTTCGGGCAAGGGAGATCTTTCTTTTTTATCAATAAATTTTAAAACTCCAATTTTCACACCCTTAATATTCTGCAATTCTTGGACATAATTAGGATTTTATTGTCAGATGACTTGCTATTAATATTTAGTATAAAACAAAGCAAGTTTAATTTTTTAAAAAGAGGATTAACATACAAGTATGTTGTGAACATTTCTCCTTAAAGTCAATGATCCTCCTTGAAAATATTTAATTTATTAAAATTAAAGTGGTTCTAAATATAGCTATAGATACATTTCTAAATTTCATGCTATGAATATACCTTAATGATACACAATGAGGGTCAAAGTTTCTCTAATAAAGTGATATAACTTCATATTTTAGAACCTACAGTAATATATTTATGCTTTCAGATATGTAATATCCTCACATTTAAAATTAAACAATAACACTTCTTTGATTATTTGGTTATAAATATTTAAAAGAATTAAGGCATTTTGTAACAGGGAAATAATTTTTGTTATCCGCAAAAAATGCTTAGATAACTGTATTTTGAGAAAATATGAAAACAGCATAATGCACAAATTTCCTCAAGTAAGATGAAGGAAATAAACCACCACAGATATTTATAGTATTATGTATTATTAGCACAAGTTATATTTTAGCTTAAGGTGATATAATATGTGAATTTATAAAAGAGGTAACTGGAGTGACAGGTTCTGGAAGTAACAAAAGGATTCCAGAAGAAACAATGCGACAAGTCTGGGTAAAAGGGGACAGAAGATTAAATTGCAAGAATAGTGAAAGCCCAAAAAAATAACTTCCAGGAAGAAATTTCCTACAGCTAACATGACTGGGGGAAGTTCAGCTCACTGGACAGAAGGTTGAATGCTAGTGGTTTCCTGCCCGATTCTGTTATTATCACACCCAGGTAGCTTTTGTCTCTTAATAAAATTTTCTGTCTGTTCAAATGTCTTGTGGAAGTCATGTTTTGAGGACCAAAAAAGGACTAACAAGAGCAGCAAGAGGGGATAATAAGAGGCAAAACAGTAAATTAGGTTAACAGTTCAGTAGGACACAAAATTTTAAAGCAGGTACCTGGTAAAACCAGGAGACTATGACAGTCATGTGCCAGTTATGCATCCATCCTTCCTCCTTGCAGCCCTTAAAATTGTGAGAAAGTTGCTTATCTTCTCATAGCATAGACGATCTTTTGGAAAACTGATATCAATGTTAAAGGGTGAATGAAGCCTGGCATATTAGGGAATCCTCATGTTCTCCATACAAAACAGACACCTCTCTATAATGAAAGTCTAAGAAATGCCGTAAGTGGAAACTCCTCACTACATTCCTTTCAAATCTCCACAATGTTAAATAAAAATTCTTAAACAAAACCCCTGATTATACATAGTGAACCTTAAATTTTTTTCTTCACTTTTTGCTTTGAATCTTATTTTTCCATTGATTTATATTATACAACGAAGTAAAATAAAAAAAATAGAAAAGTTCCAAAAGATTGAACAAACAAAACTTGGCAAGAAAATAAGTTTTTCACATTTGGCATAATTGTGTTCCAGGAAACTAGTGTAGAAAAATAGTGTAGGATTTCCACTGCATCTTGATAAAACAGAAAATGATGAGGCATGGAAAGTTAATGCTGGCTCTCATATTTCTTAGTTCTCTTTGAATTTGACAAGGATGTGAACTAGATTGCACTTATGTCTTTTGTTTTAGTAAAGATTTGAATGAGCTTACTCATAAAAAGGGACAAATTTAAAGCAATCTAGAAGACAACAAATTTCTTTTTTAAAAAGTATCAATGAATACTGACCTGATTGATTGTTGGTATACTAATAGCAAACTTGTTAAAAATTTATTTTCAAAAACATCACTATTAGTATTTAAATTTTATGTATATCACACAAGTTTACCATAAATACAAACAGTTATCCCACATTTACAAAGTGTTTTTATCTTTTGTTATTTACACTGGGATTTTTCTTCCCTCTTCACTCTCTTTTCTTTGAAAAGGGATCACTGACATTATTTTTATCTTACTCATTTTTATCTTTCTTCCAAAGGCACTTCAGAAATAATTATCTTAAAAATGTATAATTTTAGTTTATTTTGTTTTATTGTGGTGCTGGGATCAAGATCAGGGCCTGAGGCATAATAGGAAAGTGATCATCCATTGAGCTGCAGCTCCAACCCTGTATTTTATTTCTGGAACTCACATGCCTTGAATTATCTTCTTCTGAATAATCTGGTCACTTTATAATATGTGAAAGTGCATAGTAATTTTGGTTCTCATGTATCTCAAAATCAATTACTTTCACTTACAGATTGTATACTGTTTCTAAGGGATGTGGAGAAAATGAAGATGGAGGGCATAGTAAGTCTCCTTTTTGGTAAAAAGAAGAGAAAAGAGCCATTAGAAGTGGTGGCACCCTTGGGAAGTGTACAGTATTTGGCAAAACTAGCTCTATTCTATTATGTTGAATTTGAGGCAGTGGCATACTGTTTTTGTGTGAGCTAGGAGATGATAGCCGTGTATTTCTGGGGACATTTATGTATGCTTAGGACAGGCAAAAATGACTTATTGAGATGTCAAAACACATATTTGTAAAAGTATATGCATTTGATTTTATTTATTTCAAGTAATAAATATCTTAGCTGAACAGGATGAGGCGAATACATGGGGAGTGGAAACTTAATTGTACTCCAAAAGCAGAGAAATAAATTTAATTTCATGCTACTCTATATCTAACAAAGGACATATCTCCATGACTTAATGTCACTCTTTTCATTTATTAACATTGTTACCAACTCCAGAACTTTCTCTTTGAATTCTACATTGCCAGAAACCTATAGAGCTTAAAATAAGTTTACAATCCTTATGCACAAAGCACATACATATAGTCAGAAATACACCTGCAAACTGAATTAAGCTCCATTGTTTCCAGTTAAATGTTTCCATCTCTTAATACATCATGGTGGCCAGGCAGATTGGAAATATGGGTCACTATTAGGAAAGGGGAAGCAGAAATTGGATACCAAAGAGACAATCAAAATATATTCCAACTATGACATCTGTAGACTTTTTGCTTTCAGTTTGCAGATGATGAAATGGGCAGAATCCTAGATGGAACATAAATGTAGAGTCAGGGGGACTTGGAAAAAGGTACAAAGGTAATTGTGCTACATTATATGCATTTTCCCAGTGGAGAACTCTGAAAGAGTAGAGAATGAAATTTAATGGTTAAGTGACATCAGTGTTTTCTAAGGAGTACTGAGTTATATTCAGCTTTTATTAGAATAACAGATGACAGGAAATTGAAAATAATTTATAGTCATTTTGAGACTATTTTGTGTGTGTTAACAACTAATTGCTTGACTTGAAAATTAACTAGGAAATTAGCGTCATATTATAAAACAGTTGATTATGGTCTTGTGGTTCCTCTTCCTTTAATGAAAGAAATTTGATGCATTTTTTCTCTTAAGAACCACTTAGTTTCTAGATCATGCAAATATAGTTCTATTCAGTTGGCCATTAAATGATTCAAACCATTTTCCTTCCACTTCCATTTTTTAAACCCAGTATTTTGCCTCATCATTTGATTTAGAATTCATATGTTCCTCCACTGTGGAATGGCATCTAAATTCTACATAGAATATTGTGACTGCCATCTGCCATCTGAAGAATCTTCTCTAACATCAGAATAATGAAAAATAATTATTTCAGGATCACTCTTTAAATTCCATAGAAAGAGAGTAAGGATATATATTTTTTTATGATGATGACAGTTATGGAAAAAAAATAAAATAAATCAAGTTTGTTGGGCTTTTAGTTATTTGATCTTAGCATTACTTGATTTATGTGGATGTAATCTTAATGGTAGAAAGAAAATTGATGGTGATAAAATGGCAGAATTCCACAATGGTCTAATAACTGTCACTAAAATTAACTCATAAATACTACAGATTTTTACATTCAGAAATTAATTTTCAGTTAATTCAAGGACTAAACTCTCCAATTAATTCAAGGATTATATTGTACCTCCTTTGGAAAATGGAAAATGAATCTGACATGACCTTATAATCATGGTATTATTAATCCATTGCCAACATATAGGGCAATTAGGATAATTTAATAGTTTCTTGTTTGTTATCCGCCTGCTTTCAAGTCTTTAACAAAAATTCAATACTTACTATGGAATTGGGTCACAATGTCATCTGAATTTCAAATTACATTTTAGTTACAATCAGACACATTAAAATGATACAATTGTTAGAATTTAAAAAGAATGTTGTGAATTTAGTATGAAAAGCAATGCATTATTTTTAACTGTACCATTCTTTTACTATTTTTATCCTTCTGCTACAAGGACATAGTTGTTTTTTGCGGGGGGGGGGGAGAAAGAAACAGGGTGGGGAGAGTGAGAGAATATCTTATTTTTTCTGTGTTTAACGTTATTGACTTTATTTCTACCTCCAAAGACAGGACTAATACATGAGATTTTAAATGATATAGTGTTTCCTGGTGCTTTAATAAAAGAGAAGCATCTGTGTTCTAAGGTTATTTCTGAAAAAAGCTCCCTTTTTTCTGGATAGAATGATATGAAAATATAAAATCTCAAGGTAATGCATTCATTTTGATTAAAAACAGAAAAAAAACCCTCATTGCCAGTGGACCATCTCAAGAAACCTAAATTTGTAGCTAACAGCAAAGAATACTGCTAGAAGTGAGAACACAAACATTATTTTTATTGCTATATCAAGCATTTCCTAAAATAAATTTTACAGAAGATATTTTCCATCCCATGAGCCAACGAGCCAATAAAATTCCTTTTTAAAAATCTATAACTAAAGCCAATATGTATTTCCAATTCCATTTTTTCTCTTGAAGTAAATTGCATAAATCTTAAGTATACTATTCTATAAATTTTAATAACTGCATATTTTTATAAAGATATAACACCATTTTAGGAAATTGATATCATTTTTCTTGACAATCACCCCCAAAATCTACTTACAGATTTTCATAGTATATAGTAATGTTACTAGCTTTAATTTTTTTTATAAATGGAAGCGTACAACATGAAATTTTTGAGTGTTTTTTTCTGTCAAAATAATGTTGAGATTCATTATGAATTAGAAGTTTAGTCATATTACTACTGAATATTGTATTTCATGACTATGAGAGAATTTGTTTTCCATTCTATTAAAGTGTGTTTGATTATTTCCAGTTTTTTACTATTTTAAATAAAACTGTTAGAACATTCATGTAGAGGATTGAGTGGCATTATGGTTTTAACTGTGAAGTGTTTTCTCTTTGTTGCCTTTGAGCTTTGATTTTCTTTTCTTTTTGGTCTTCAAATCTTTCTGCATTCTTTCTTTCTTTATTTATTTTTTTGGTACCGGGGATTGAACTCGGGTCCTTGCACTTGCGAGGCAGGTGGCAGAACCACTGAGCTAAATCCCCGGCCTCTTTCTGCATTCTTTAATGCAATGTTTTATATGATTTCATTTTCTCTCTTCTCCTAGAATACCAAGTAGATTTTTGTTTTAAATATTTTAGTGCTTGTTTAGAGTTCACTATATAGTCTATTTACTACTATTGTAAATCCTTTTAATGTAACAGTATCCTTCCTCAAGGCCAGTGCTGCCACCTGATCACCAAGTGTTTCTGAGAGCTCCCCTTCTTTCTCTTAAAATATTGCTACTGTTCTCTTCAGTTACTCCTAAACTATGATCAGAACTTGTGCTGTTTCTGTTGCTACTTTTAATAAACTTATCTGTTGGATCAATTAAAATTAAGTAACAGAAAAGCATTTTATTTTACTATATGTAATATTTCTCATATACTCCAATTTGTTTCTGTAAATCTATACTTCTGACCTATTTTATTTTCTTTCTAAAGGAATTTTTAAACTTTTCTCCAAGCCAGGTACACTGGCAGCAGTTACTTTCAACTTTTGTTTTTCTGAATATCTTTTTTTAAATTAATTTTATTGGTTCATTTTAGGTATAGAATATAATGACATTCATCATCAGAAATTTGTACCTCTGCCTTCTTTATTATGATTTTTGTTTTTGTTTCTCTGTTGTTTATTTTTGAGACAGGGTCTTACTATGTAGTTTAGGCTGGCCTTGGACTCATTATGTAACCCAGGCTTGCCTCAAACTCACGGTTATGTTCCTGCCTCAGCCTCCTGAGTGCTGGTATTACAGGAATATACCACCAAACCTGGTTTTATGCTTTCATTTTTGAGTGATAATTCCACTGCATACACATTTCTAGGTTGGTGGTTTCTTCTTTTATTCCTCATGCTTTAAATAATCATTTGTAAATTTGTAAACAGCTCTTCATTAATTTTTTCAATGAATTTTTTTGTTATTCTAAAGCAAGAGGTACCAAGATACAGACTACTGCAAGCATAATGCACATATATTAACTACATTTCTTTTTTTCTTTTTCTTTTTCTTTTTTTTTTTTTTGGTACTGGGGATTGAACTCAGGACCTTGTGCTTGGGAGGCAGGCAGCGGCACCACTGAGCTAAAACCCCATCCCTTAACTTCATTTCTTAGAAGTAATTTTATTTTAAAGCAAATGTAACTGGTGCTTTGATTAACATGACTTATGAGATAAATGTAAAGCAATCCTGTATTTATTTTCCATGGTTCTTTGAGATGTCTTCTCTTACAGAAGATGAAAACTTGGATGGGCTCCAAGACTTTTATAATTCCTCCTAATTGAAGATGTAAAGTAGTGTGAATTTTGCATTTAAAATGGACATACTCTGTCACTTCCACACATTCAATTTGGTTTAATGTTGAAGATGTTTGAATCCTTCTCTCTTTTTTCCTTTTTCTGCTTGGGAATTCTACAGCATAAGGATGGAGTTTGCAATCTTTGATCTTCTTTTCCCAATAGATGTTGAGTCTCCTTTACCTTTATGTTTGTAATGTTTGATCCTTCCACATTTGGAGAGCAAAGAGCTAAAGAAGGCAGTGAAGATTTCTTCTCTTTTCATACTCTTGTGAATCAATTTGTTTTCTCTGGCAATGTCACATATTTAAATTCAAATATTTTGTGGATGGTTTTAAGTTTCTTCTGAGATTCCCACCCACATTTACAGGGATCTTTTCCCTCTTGTTTTCTTCATAAGGGTGATGCTTTCTCTTGGGACTTATAATTTCATCTCCTTCTGCAATCTGTAGACAGCTAGCAATAACCAGCATTTTTCTGTTGAGATTTATTAACTTGTTTGAAAGGTTCTCCTTAAGTAAGATCCAAGATAAACCCATATTTTTTTTCTCTCTTGATACTGACTAAATCCTGGTCCCTAGGATCACTCTTGCCTCTTTCGGCTTATAGTTTTTGGAGTTTTACTTAGGCATCCTCTTTGCAGCCATATAATTTGTTTTTAAATCTTTTTCCTTTAGATTTCAATGTAAATACCATACCAAACCACTATGCCCCCAAACTCTTCAGAATACTTTTGATTTTGGGATGAATGTTAGAATTCTCCTTTCTGGGTTAATGGTGAAAGTCAGGAACATCTCGTTCCTCACTGTGGAGGGAGGTGAGGTTCATGCAACAGCTCTCACTAATAAATTAAAAATATGTATATTCCCTCCACTCAATCTCCTACACCTGGCTCTTTTCCAATGTTGATGTTGGTGGAAGATTTAATAGGTTTTGGATTTTTAAAAAATTTGCATTGTAGAATGGCATGTCAGTTTAGAAAACATTTTTGAATTTTTTTGTGTCCATAATTGGATATTTATACTTAACATGCTGTTACATTTCCATCTTCTGTTTTGTCATTGCTACATTCTTAAACTATCCTCATGGAGGTACCCTCAGTATTGATTCCTGTTAATACTGTATATGCAATAATCTCTCTCTCCTCCCCTCTTCTCCAACTAATGGATCAATAAATGGATCCCTATGATTGTAACATGACTTTGAGTGACTTCTCCTTTCTGCAATTTCTTCCAGAACTAATCTCCTAAATACTAGCTCTTGATCCACTTGATTCTATCTGTCACCAGCACACCCTTTCCTTGTTGAGTTTTCTGTAGACAAGTCTTGAGAGCTTTAGAAAGTAATAGACTGTGTTAATGAATTATGCACAAGCATAGAGTTGCCAGATGAAATATAGAATGCCAAGTTACATTTGCATTTCAGATAAACATACTTATATTAAAAGTTATTCATTGTTTATCTGAAATTCAAATTTGCCTGGGCATCATGTATTTTTTTGGTTTTTTGGTAAATCTGGAAACTACACAGAAAACACTATTTATTAAGAATTTTTTACCTCAATAATATGTTTGCATTTCATAATTTTGCTTCCTTCTTCCCTAAATTGTATTAAATCCACCTGGTGTATTTTATTAGATTTAGTTCCTATGAATTTCTCCATTCTATTTATTTATTTAGATATATATATCATTTATATATCTCATACATATGTATGTATGTATCTTAAATGGTTAGCGCTCTAGAGGAAAACTAAACTGAATATTGACCTGATATAATTAATTTATTAATTTGATTAAACTCTCTCCTATTTGCTTATGGCCTACTGTAGAATCCTTATTATGCCCTAATTAATAAATTAGTTGTTGTATCAGAAACTTTATTGTCCTGTGTTTCATTCTTGTTATCACTTGGTGTTCCAGGAGGTGAAAAGACAATTTAAATTATGACCTGAGCAAAATTTTAAGAAGGAAGACTTCTGACAACAGTGATTGCAGGGTTAGGCAATCCAAGGACAGCAAGAGCTACAGCTGTTCCATCCCACGCCTGGTGATGTGGGGCCAGAACCCGGTGAGAGACTGAGCTGAGAGGGGAGCAGCGCACATGGGGAAGAAAATGTATTTGCTCCAGTGAAGCCTGAGCCACAAGGCAGTGGGGGATACACCTTTCCTGATCTCTGTCTCCTCTCACAACAATGATATCGCCCATTACAAACCCCGTCTGGAAGCCAGAAGACAGGTAAGCCCAGGAGGTCCATTGCATGGAGATCTTCACAAAGTAGGTGGAAAAAGAATATGAAGAATCATTTACTCATCGTAATTAATAATGGGAAAAAAGTTTTTTAAATTTGTCCATGAAAGTCATCAAAAACCTTATTTCTAATGTTGAACATTTAATCATCCATGTGAAATGAATATTGAGTGAACACTTAAAAAACACTTAGCTTAGACCTTCGTGAGAAGGTTCATGCATATATGTTAATGGTTGAAAGCCTTACTATCATTTTAAAGATTATTTTGAATGACAATAATCTATGAGGTAAACATAAAAATGATAAGCTTCTGACAATTTTATAGAAGTATAATTTTATGCAGTCTTTGTGAAAAGCAATTTGTCCTTCTGTATCAAAAATTCAAATGTGTCTAGACCTATATTCTTAAAATCAATGTGTAGGAATTTATTCTAACAAAACACTACACAAGTGCATATGGTCACCTAAATATAAATATTTTTATATATTTACATAAGAGCTTTTAGGGTTATAAAACTTGGAAGTAACATATATGTTAGAGGTTATTTTTAAATAGATTAGTATATCTATACAATATTATACTGAATATTTGTATAAGCTGTCAAAAAAATTTTTCTAAATCATAAGAAATGTAGGATAAGTAAGGAATTGAAAATAAATAGAAAGTAGAATATAGACCATGATCAAACAGAAATGTCTTGATGTGTTCAAAAGTTTAAAACACAGGGTAGAAAGAAATATTTGTTAGAAAATATCTTTGAGAAATGAAATAATAAGTGACTTCAACTTTCATCTTCACACAATACTTTTCTTATAAAATTCAGGTTGTGTTACAATTTATATTGAATAAAATTTGCCCATCCTAAGTATTCACTTGAGTGAGCTCCAAAAAAATGTTCTCTATTGTATATCCACAACAGCAATTGAGATATGGAGGATTACTATCATCTCAGTAAAGTTCCCATATGCCTTTGATAACCAAATCTCCTTTCTCATTCCAAAACCCTGAAAACTACTAATCAGTCTTCTTAGTTTTGCCTTTTCATAAAGGATTCATGAATGGAATGGTAGAATATGTAGCAGATTGATTTGATTTCTTTTATTTTGCATAATGTTTTTGAGATTGACTTTTTGGATGTATAATCCACTTATTCTTCTATATTGATGACTAGCATCCCACTGTATGACTTTAGCAGAAACAATTTATTCACTGACTAGCAGATGAACATTGGGAATCTTTCCAGTTGGGAGCTAGTATGAAAAAAACTACTATCAGTGTCATATACAGGTTTTTGTGTAGGCAAATATTTTTTATCACACTTGAATAAATATCTATCAGCCTGGATCATATGATAATCACACATTTAATTTAATAAACTGCTTAATTATTTTCAAAGTAGCTACACTCTTTTACATGTCCATCCATAATATATGGGAATTAGTGTTTACTAAAGTTAGCAAACAAAATAATTCTTATAAAAACCTTAGGATAACCAGGCTGAGAGTAAACATATGAAAGTCATTAAGAATGTATAGTTACAATATGGAAAAAGAAAATAATAGATGGTCTAATTAATTTAGACAATGTGAAGGCAATTTTTACCTCTTGCTAATAATTATTGTACTAGTGATTTCTATTCACCAATTCTTAATAGTTTATGTCTTATACTCAATCAACTACTGAATCAAGGAAAAACTTAGAAATGTATCTTGTTGTGGATAACTGGCATCCTAAAAAGCATTTCCCCTGTTTCTGGTTTTCCAATCAGAATGTGGTACCTTTCTGATTGCAACTCCTCTGTTGTTGATTTCTGTCTCCTTAGTTCTATTTTTTCAGCAATAGAGAGCACAGTTAAAGCTCAGGAACATTTTCCTCTTACCAATTCTTTTCAACACTCCTAAACTTTTATTACTAAAATTTTTACTGGTTTATTGCTATCTGCTTTGCATTTATTTTTCATTTTAAATTCTTTCTTCTTTTGTTAGTCAGTATTCACAGAAATGACATGAAGTTTTCATAGACCAAAAATGAAATTTATGTAGTAGGATGTTGTACAGAGTAAAAATGTAGTTAAATATATTTGACTTTCCTTTAACTTCCAAGGTACATTTCAGTTTCAAAGGGGAAAGAAACTGGAATATTGTGCAAGACTGTTCTGTTGATACTTTATGTATTCAAAGATGTTTTCCCTCTAATTTTGACACTAAATTAATTGTGGTTGTTTTATATTTCATATTTTCATATTTTCATATGCAGAAAAATATTTTTAAAACATAAGGAATAATGTCTCCATTATTTCACTAGTCTGATCAGTGGCTTACTCTAGCTAGTAATAAATTTTGCTTTGAAATTAATTATGATCCTCTCAAAGGGACCTTGAAAGGTCAGATTGCCCCTTCCTATGCCTCTAATCAGAATGGCATTTCTAATTGTTGGAGGTGATGCAGCAAAAATGATTTTTAGGAACATACAAACCATCACGTGTAACCTATAACTTGCCCTCTAATTGTCAACTGAGCTCCAGTTGTATAAATTACTTTTACTGAGTTCAGTATACGTTTTATTAGTAGTTTCCTTTTTATTAGATAGATGCATATGGTTAACCTATTAAGTAAAATTGCTTATAAATGTAAATTTTATGATACTTAAAATGTTAATGTATGGCTTGTTAAATGTTACAGTGGTAAATAGCTTTTAGGAGCTCATATGTACTCAATTTCATTTTGTATCCATCAACATGTAAGAAGAAACTTCATAAGATATTTGGCAAGATAAGATTTTTATAAACTTGATGCTTATATCATTATACAAAAGTTTAAGGTAAATAGAAGAAAATGTCAATGCTATATTAAAAAGAGTCACCGTCACAGAAGAGCAAGCATCTTCTTCCTAGTACCTTATAGAAGAAAAAATTACAAAATATAAGAATTATGAGTTTTGACTATAGCTAAAAACTGAGATGTACTTTATAGTTCTTCAGTTATTACATCACATCATTGCTTGTCTATGCAAGTACGCTTACCATTCCTACTTACATTACATTTGTCTTATAGATAAGTTTGGTGAATTTTTTATGAACCACTCTTGCTCTTAAACCCAACTGTATCACTCATGACACAATAGCATAATCATAGACAGAGTAATATCAGAAATGAGAGAAATTTTTAATATTGAATACTGTGGTCATCACTGTAATGTTGACTTTAGATTTAAATGTAAGATTTTCCCAAAACTATAGATAGAGTGCAATCACTGACATATTCTTCAGATCTGATGCATAACCATATGTGTTTTTAAAAAGTGACCCAGGTATCCTGATATGTGTCCTACATTAACAACCTTTTGATCCTTCCAGTTCATAGATTATGAATCAAAATACCGATATCTAGAATTTATAGGATTTACCTATGTTTACGTGACAGGGAAAAGTGGATCTAAAATCAAAGTTATGTTGACTCCCTATTTACCTGTGAGATCCATGGGAGATAGACAAATCTACAATCAAAGTCAAATGAACAGAGAACCGCGAGAGTGGGTATTAACCTCTTTCCAATACCTGCTTCCCTCCACATAGTGGCATTAATGGATAGAACAGGCCAATAACACCGACGCAAAATTAGATGACTTAGAATTCTACTACTTTATTACGGCCGCTGCAGCCTACATGATTATAAATTTATTGATGCACATTTTAGATAAATGAGAAACTCAAAATATTATTTAAAAGGAAGATAATAGGCAGTATAAAGAGGTTAAAAGGTAAGGGTACCAAGAGATTGAGGGAGGGGTGAAGTAGGGGGATGGAAAGAAAAGGGAGATGAAGCATTTGCAAATTGGAAGGGGACCCCAGACCGTGGCAACAGACTAGGCCAAGGCATGCCTCCATTTATGTTGGTAAATAGGGAAGCAATCAGATGACTGAGCTCTACTTGATGTAGGCAGCAAGGCGGAGGGTCATGCTGACTGCTGGCCTCAATGAAATCACTTTCAGATCCAGCCACCTCTGAAAGCCATATCCACCGGACCTGGCTTTCCACCATGGAGTACAGGCCCCCTGTCCTTCCTTTCCTGAATTTGAACTTCTTAGAGAATCTATGTCTAGCCCACACTCTCTCTACATCTCTCTTTCCCATGGCTGTCTGTCACCCAGTCACTATGGTCAGATATCACTGAAAAAACTGGAGTGAAGCTTTAGTGCAGCTCTGTGGCTCAATTCCTTTTCATGATTAAATCCTCTCTGGTAATATGGTGGGCGTTGAACTGGATTTCTTCTCCAACTCTTTTCTGCCATGTAGAAATCTTTCTTGGGGTAAACCTCCTTACTGCTTTTGCAGTTTAGAACAGCTGTTGGCTTTTTAGGGCGTGGCGTTGCTGGCCCATCTATTTTTCCTTCCTGATGCCGGCTGCCTACTCCTTGGGATTTACTTTCTCTCCTCGGATATTAACCTTGTTTATGATCAGGTCAATCAATTGGTCATCACCTCTGAGGGGCTGTGCTGAGGGGAAACAAAATGCAGACTCAGCTGGGAGTTGACTGTTTGACATGTCCAGGACACAGAATGAACAGCACAAAGTGGATGAAGGCAGCTATGAGTGCAGCTGCTCCTTCCCCAACAAGCTGCTGCTGGGTGCAGTTACCCTGTAATTTTTTATCTGACAGAATTTGCCATAAATTGAAAATACTGTGTTTAAATTTTAGAAATTATTACAGTAAAATACACATTGCTATAAGTCCACCTCAAAATACTTGCTCTAACTTCAAACACGCTTACATAGTTCTTGGAAATAGTCTTCAATTAAAATATTTTTTTTAAATTTAAAAATGCTGTATTTTTCCATCATACTGTGTGTGGAAGTTTTTCTCCATTTTCAACCAGAAATATCATCTCTTCTCATAATTACTTCTCTTGTACTTTCATGTATTTTTCACAAAGAATATCAGTATCATTTAGATTCCATTTGACAAGAAAAGATTGACCAAGAATTGTTCACTTAGATTATTTGAAGCTCTACTTGAAGACTTCTGAACCCAAAATTACATAACCTATATGTATCAGTGACAAATGTTATAGCCTAAGGTCTGACAATGGTAATGTTTCTTTTTTTTTTTTTAGTACCGGGGATTGAACTCCGGTCCTTGCACTTGCGCAGCAGGTGGCAAAACCACTGAGCTACATCCCCAGCCCCCAAACCATTGCCTCTTTTCTTTTTTTTTTCTATTACTACCTAGAAAGTTTGTAACTGACAATGATAGAAATTCCAATTCAAATAATTTAAATAATGATGAAGTTTAATACTGTGTATATCAAAAATTCAAAATAATATAACTCTAAAGAAAATTAATTCAGTAATTCAATGATGTCATCTTAATTTTTCCATTATATTGTTTTGTCAATCTAGGTTCAGCATCATATTTAGGCTTGCTGTAAAATATCATCACCAGTTTAGGGCATATGATCAAAAAGGATAACCAGAGAAAGAAAGAAATCATTTATTCCAGTGCATTTAATTTCAAAGGCAAAAAAATCGTTTTTAGAAACACCAGCCAATTTTGCATCATATTGGCTAGAACTGTATCCTATTCCAATGCCTAAATTAACAACTGTCAAATGAACTATTTGACTGAAGGCCAATAACTAATTTCCTATGGTTGAGAATAAGATAACTTCTCACAGCCATGCAAAGGAAAGTATAGATGTCATTTAAAAAGATAAATGAAAAAGGAAGAAAGAACAAATGTTGGATGGAGTATTAAAATTCTGCTAATCCTTCAATATGGAAAAAGCAACATCTCCAAACTCAAACTTTCAAAGTTTTAAACAGCGAAGTTTGAAAAAGATCTGCTCAGTACTCTTAACTTTGCTTGATAGTCCAACCAAAAATCTAACTTGAAAAAAAAAATGTACCAGCTGAGAAAGAGTGAAGCGTTCTGTCTTGCACAGGACACAAAGGGGCCGCTTCAATCCAAGCACTGCTCTCGTCAAGAAAATGTATAGTGCTTACGTTAGTGCATTAAAACATTCATCATTGTGTTCTCTTTGCCATTACTTGCATAAAATATTGTAACTATGGCTCCAACAGAAATTAGTGACAGCAGTAGTAAAAGCTCAGAGGAAAACTGTGAGAATCACCATATAGTTAAAGAAAGAAATCATTACAAAATTTGTGAAAGTCTTGGAAAAATAAATTTATAAGCATAATTTTGGGGCACAGAACTAGTTACTTGGTTTTCCATTATTTCTTATGGAAAGGATATTTTCAACTCTCAAACTTTTTGGTGTTCGGACATGAATTTCTAATGAATTGAGTTCAACAAGTGAGGTATTGCTAAATACATTTATATTATCTGCCACTACCGATAGAGAAACACAATCAAAGGTAGAGAATGGTGTGGTAGTTTTGTGTCTCTGGATCTAACAGATCCTGAATTCTAATTCCATTTACTTTTATTGAAAATTTTTATTGTTGTTGTTTGTTCTTTGTTGGATTTTAGGAGCTGATAAATGGTACTTTATTTCTATTCTAGTTATAGTGAAATTTCTGAGAATAACCAAAATGGCTAAGAAGAAAGCAGGAGAGAAATATAGCCTCTCCAGGACCTGGAATCAAAATACCTGAAAAATAACAACTTGATAAAAAGAAAAAAGAGTAGATCTCTGGGAATCTGGAGGTAGACTCGCTGGATGAAATGAATTATCTCTGTATTGAAAACTATAGTTACTACTCTGAACTATTATGACAAACAGGACTTCAAAAAGTGGCAAGATATCCCTTTACTAGATAGATGCTGTTGTCAAAAGAGCTATACTTCCAAAACTGATATACAGATGTAATTAAATCCTAATGAAACACCAGTAGCACTTCTCACAGAACTAGAGAAAGCTATCTTAAAATTTATACGGGACATGAAGAGACTCAGAAGAGCATAATCAATCCTGGGCAACAAGAACAAATCAGGAGCCATCACAATGCTGCACTTCAAGTTATCCTATAAAACTACAGTGATACTGGATCAAAATGTATAATAGATAATGTGAAATAGAAAAGGTCCAAAGGGCAAGGGGAAGTGGAAGCGGTAGGGGAGAGGAAAGAAGGGAAAGGAATAAATATGATAAAAGGAAAAAATGGAAACAAGGTCTTTGTAAATAGGGAGGGGTGGAGGGGTTGAAAGGAGAGCAGGCGAACAGGGAAAAAATAAGAACCAAGATACATCATGTAAAGGTGCAAGTTCTTAATGATGAATGTCATTATATGTACCAATAAACTTAATGAAAAAAAGGGGGAAAAAACCCTACAGTGATATAAATAGTAAGCTTTGGCCAGAGAGAAAGAGAGAGAGAGAGACAGAGACATACAGAGACAGAGAGACAGAGACAGAAATAGAGACAGAGACAGAGACAGAAACATGTGGATCAATGGATCAGAACACAGAATATAGAAACATCTCCAGGTACATCCAGCCATCTGATCGTTGACAAAGGGGCCAAAAATATAGAGTGAACGAAAGACAGCCTCTTTAACAAATAGTGGCCTGGGATTTAGCTCAGTGGTTCCTCCACCTGCTTTGCAAGCACAAGGTCCCGAGTTCGGTCCCTGGTACAAAAAAAAAAAAAAAGAAAAAAGAAATAAACAAACAACAACAAAACAAATGGTGCTAGAAAACGTCAAAGTTGTAAATGTTAAAAAAGAAAATACTTAATCTGGTGGAATGCAAACTAGTTAAAACACTCGAGGACATAGATATTAGGCAAGGACTTTCCAGAACCCCAAAGGCACAAGATATAGTATCAAGAATCAGTAAATAAGATCATATCAAATAAAAAAGCCTCTGCACAGCAATAAAAACAACCAATAGAGTGAAGAGGCAACCCTTCTGTGGCATTGGTGGAAAGGTAAACTAGACAAACATTATAGAAGTCAATATGGAGATTCCTTAAAGCATTAAAGTTTGAAACTCCACTTGACCCAGCTATTCCCCTTCTAATTATATTCCCAGAAGGGTTAAAAATCATATTACATTGATACATGCATACCCATATTTATAGCAACACAATTCATAGTAGCTAAATCTTGGAAGAAGCCTACATGAGCATCAACAGATGAACAGATAGAGAAAAGGTGACATTTATACACAATGGGGACATCACTGACATAAAGAAGGATAAACCTGAGTCATTTGTAGGAAAATACATGCACTTTTTGACCATAATTCTAAGTTAAGTAAATGAAAAACACAAGCCTAAATATCTCATGGTTTCTCTTGTATGAAAAATACAAAATGTAAATCCAGAGAAAAGTTAAAAATAATAGGAAATAAATCTTTTGCAATAAGGGAGGGTACCAAGACAAGGATGAAGGGGGGAAGTAGGAGAGAAGACAATGCCAAAAAGAATTACGGTGTGTTATTTACTTGTATCACCTCTCCAAGGGGATTGTAATCATTATGTACTGCAAACTTATACCAATACAAAATTCTAAAAAAAGAAATTTCTGTCACTTGTAATAAAATTAATATGCATCACCATATTGGGATGAATTTAAGTGATATTTTTATTTCTCATTTTTTTTCATCAGTAGACATTTTCTTCATATCTTTGATGGAAAGTATGGCGTCCTATCTTTAACCAATTTAATTATACCCAAAGAAGCCTTCAAAAAGTTTATATTTTCTCACCATTTCATCAGACTATTTTCTGAATAATCTATTTTAATCACAAACTAACATACAAATATGTCATTTTTAAATGTGATGATTGTGTCAATTCTAATTTCCTTTTAAAAGTGCTTTTGAATTTACAAAAGCTGTTAGTAATTATCAAGAAGATAGTTTGGCCTAAATAACCACACCCACTATTTAATATCTGCATTTCATTCTTATTTGTCATTATAAAATTCACACTTTTGCATTTTTAATATAGTCTGCATATAATGCAATGGATTAGAACATATAAAATCTAAGTGTTAAGCTGTTAATGGTCTCCCATGGGTTTCTTTTCTTACTGTGAATTTTCAATGATTTCCTTGGGGTTTAGGTAAAGCAAATTTTGCAAATTATGCTTGTCTCTGTGAAAACTTTCATGTGTTCCTAAATAAGTTTACTCCAGAATCATGTTCAGAAAGGTAGAGAAACTTCTTAGATAAACAATAGTTTAACCTTCTAACCTATGGCTTTCATTTTATTTATTCACTGCACACTACAATTTATAGAGAATACTATTGCAGAAAAATCTCTACTTTATTTTTATTTTTCGTCTGGGACATACCTTTCCATTTAGTTCCCATACTTTAAACAAATCATTTCTTCTGTCTTACTACTTTATGAACCTACTAAAATACATATTGCAAAAAGTTTAATTTCAGACTTTTAAAAAGGAGGCTTTGATCCATGGACCTTCACTTTCACACTATACAACAGGAAGAAGGTAAGTTAATGACATTTGATGGTGTATGATTTCGGGTCAAAGGAGTTCTGGCTGATGATTGATTTATAATGTTGAAAATGTTGCATAATCTTATTAATTAAAAATCGTGCTTAATGATCAAAGGACCTATATATTTTTCTGATAAATATATAAATAAAAAGTTATTTTGACTCATTAAGGAAAAATGTAAATAAATAAGTTAAAAATCATTGCAAGGTTGTTCATTAATTGTCATGGTCAGTTAAGGAGGAAATTTCTGAATTAAATACCTGTCATGTCAATAGCTTCTCTCAGGCCAGAAGTCTGCACACTATAGTCTACAAGTCAAACCTGACCCATCACATTATTTTGCAAATAATTTTTTTTCCAAAATACAACCACATCCATTTAAATATTGTCTAAGATTACTCTCTTCTTAGAACGAGCAAATAAAAAAGTTCTCATCGAAGCCATATGAACTACACTGTCTAAACTTTTTACCCAAATATCTGCCATTTCACCAAAAATGTGCAATAGCTTCTGTCCTATGTAAGTCCTTATTGGGCCCAGACCACTGAGGAACTATTGAGCTTGCATAAAGGATAAGCTGAATGGGAATGTGTTATAGATGGATGAGGATCCACAGTAAAGGAAACCAACATCTACTAGGGTAGGAGTCTCCTTGTTTTGATTTTGCAAGTGAAGAATGAAAGGAGAAAGCCTTCTGCATTTTTTTTGTTTTGTTTTGTTTTGTTTGTTTTTGGCATTTCTTTCCCAAAGCTCCATCAAGGCTATGTGCTGAACTACCTCACTGAAGGAACGTGAAAATGAAAATGAGCTGAACTTTGGTCTTAGTGTACAATTCCAGAGATATCAAAGACAGCGTTTCTTTCATGAGAAAGTAGAAATACATGTTAAAGTCAGAAGAGATTGGGATTAATTTTCTGTAAGGAAACTCATAGATTTTAATTTCAAGAAGTTTGGCATTTAATGACTGCAGAAGACTGGAATGTGAGAGAGAACTAGGCCAGTGGAAATTCTTTATTAGGATAAAGGAGACTACAGCACCTTTCATGTAGGGAAAGTTTTGTGCACTAAACATTTCAGAGATCATTGAAATGACAGGCAAGGACTTAAGGCTGCCTAGGAAGAGACAGTGATCATAAGAGTGACAAAGACAGAGAGTGTAGGATTTAACGGCATGTTCTTCAAATATAAAGCAATAGCAGTGGAGGCCTATCTTGTTATTTCAGAGAAAAGCCTTAATGAAAGGATGACTACTCCCTGGGAGAGTTAACACTCTCTTTCATAGAATTCTACATTCACTCATCCTTCCTGTATTATTTTAGAAGCAATAGAATCTATAGATTTAATATGTTAAGACAAGTTGGCTTGCTCTCTCTCCTTTTTGGTACCAAACCACATGAAGGTCAAAAGTCAAGTCCATAACTTGATTTTATATTTTATACAGAGGGTTTCTCAACTTCTTGTGTAAAGATCTGAGCACTACCTCCCACTAGAAGAAGTTCAATGTACAACAAATCCCCCAAGGTTGATCTTGAGAAGATTGTGCATTTTACAATTTCCAATGGATCATATTTTTTATCTACAAGGAGAAAAAGGAGAATGATCTGGAATTAAATACTTTGTGATTTGAGCCCGATATCTTCATAAATTTCCAAGCAATAGTAACAGCCACCCACTGCTTTGTGCAACAGTAAATAGGTTGATTTAGACTATAGTCATTATATCAGTACACATAAAAAGAATATATGTGCATGTAAACAAGATTGGACTAAAGCTACACCCTAATTTTTCCTTTGAAAATGAAACAAGTTGGCAGACTTTTGAATAAATACTGCTCAATGCTATGTTAGTCATATGTTTGAATTTTCAAAAGCTGAATCTTATGATAATTGCATATTGCATGTACATACTTCAAATGAGTTTATAATGGCTATTATCATCAGAATGAATAGGAAAACAATTAGCCATGATTAGCCTTTTTATGTGAAGAGTTACCTCCTTATTTTGGCATTCAGTTTGCAATCATTTTGAAATTAGCTATGAGTTTGAATAATTTTATTTATTTATTTTTGTTTTTCAATAGTATAAGAACAAATGAGTTTCTTAACCTTACGCATTTCTATAAAAAGGTAGAAAATGCTAGCAGTGTTCATTAAAATATAAAGCATTGCCTCCATTGCTTTCTTTATACTTTTCTTTAAAAAGCAGAGCAAAAGAAACCTTTCTGCTGCTTGTTGTAGCTTAGTTTGAAATTGAGCTAACCTGAAATAACCATTGTTAAATTCAGTATTGCACTTTATACTGTGCTCCACCTCAAATGATTAAATTTCACTGCCATAGGTCACTTTCCAAGGTAAATGATTTCTTATGAAAAGACAGACATGATTTAGTAAACACACATCTATGATATGTTCAAGCACCACATCCTTTGGAAACATTATACATACATGATTAAAATTTCACATGCAATAATAGAGTCCATTTTATCCCAGAGATTCTCCAATGCTGTGGATTAAAAGAAGGAAGACTGCATAAAGCAGACCAGAATGTCTTTATCTGTTTGAATTACTGGAGCACTGACTGCCTTATGGGGATGTGTTTTGAGTCCTACAAGTGGACTGGAAGTGACATCCCAGGGGAAGTCACAGGCACTGTCAACTTTCCGGATGATGATCATGCAGCCAACACATTTCGTATTTAAGGAGAGGTTTAGGTCCCTGGAGGTGTAACCTTATGCTGTGTGCTTGCTCCATGGTTTGGAGAACTGCCAGTGCGTATGACTGGGTAGCCTTTCAGCTGAGCACATTATAGCTATGCAGTTCCTTGGAATGGTAGTAAGTTGCAGCAGGCTCAGCAATTCTCAGGGGTCTGCGTTTTATTGTAAAGATGGTAGCAGCTTCTTTTTCCCCAAGGAAAAGAGAGGAATGTAACATAGAAGTTGATTTTTAGAAATTAATTTGGGTTACATGAAAGTCAATTGGGATTTGTGGTTCATGATGCTAAATGCAGTAAACTATGCGTGAATAAAACATCTCCTTAACACTGTATTCATTTTAGTTCCATTGCCATGTCCCATAGTTTCCCATTTGCCTACTCATTATTATTCCATATTGAAGAATTTCAGAAACTGGTTTTTTTAAAACATTTGAAAGGATTTTCACTGTAAATATTCAAAAATTAAATGTCATCATCTTTACTTCCTGAGCATAATGTATTCTCAAGCCGTCTTTTGTACTTTGTCAAATTATTTACTTTTCACAGCTAAGGCAAGACATTATTCCTTCATTATGGTTTAACAAAAAATTTCACTTCTCATTATTTTTAAACCAAATATATAAGTTTAAGAAAAATACTCAGCCTTATTTTATATTTTATGTGACAATTGAGAACAGTACCTTATGATATATTTGACTTTAATCTACTTTCATTCAAATCTCTCAGAAATATCTTTCTTATAGTTAACTCTTGTTCAAATTCTTTAACACAGACTTCTGCCTTCCTCAGTATGTTTTGGAACATATATTTGCTACTTCTGTTGAGATGTAATTTATAAACCATGCAATGTAGCAACTGTAAATATAACTTAAATGATTTTTATAAATTAATACAATTATGCAACCATCATTGTATTCTAGTTTTAGAACATGTTACTAACTCAAAAGTGTGCCCTTATACCCAATTGTGGTTAATTTAGTTTCTCATGCCATCCTTAGGAAATCATTGATCTGCTTTCTGACTATACAAATGTGCCTTTACTCAATACTGCAAATAAACAAATCACAAAATAAATGATCATTTGCATATTGCTTGTTTCTATGAGCAAGAGCTTTTGAAACTTAAAAATGTTTAGTATTGTGGTACACAGAATATTTGCTTCCTAAAGATAGACACAATCTACTCAGAAACTGAATATTTCATGTAACATGGAAAAAGGAAATTAAGGTAGCAAATAGAAGTAAATTATCAGTTTTTTAAAAAAATAGGGAGATTTCCCTGGATTATCCAATGGATCTGATATAATTACATGGTTGTTTATATGAAGAAGTGGGAGCAGAAGTTTGAGATGAAGCAATAGGAAGGCAATTTCTTTGGCAATCACTGCCTTTGAAGATGAAAGAGGATTGTGAGTCAAGAGAAGAGGACAGTCTCTAGAACCAAAAATATGCATGAAAACAGATTCCCTCTCCAAAACTTCCAGGAAGAAAAGTCACTAGCTCTGTCTATTTTAGACTAGTGAGGCCACTTTAGATTGATGGCCACCATAATCTCAGTAACTTTGTGTTATTTCTTATTATATTTGTAGGCCTGTGCCACAGCATCAACATGAAAGTGATATGTATGCACCAGCTCTTTGTTTCTTTAATACTCTTCTTGAAGAGTATTCCATTGCATAGATCATATTTTGATATATCTACCCTTAATAAATATTTAGATTGTAAAAATTTTAGGCTATTGCAGTAATGTTTCTATGAATGTTTCAGTTACATATTTTTGGGTAGACTTTTTTTTGTTTTTCTTAGTGTATGTCAAGTACAATGTGTACCTTAAGGTATATTATATACATTATATTTATAAATTATGTTTAACTTTTTAAGAAACTTTCCAACTGAGTTCAACAGGATTCATTACATTTTGTATTTCAATCAGTAATACATGAGCATTATAGTGTCTCCAGTCTCACTAATATTTGACTATAGTCTTTTTTGATTGTAGTAATTTTAGTGGGTGTTTAATGAATCTCATTGTGATTTTCATTTACAGTTGTCTAAAAAATATATGCAGCAAATTTTCATGTCCTTTTGAGATATTTGTATATCTTCTTTGGTGAAATGTCTATTCAACTATTTACCCATTTTTTTACATTAAGTAATTTTCTTCTTAATTTTTAAGAACTAAGTGTTTTTTATGTATTCTAGAGGCATTCTTTCTAGATATATAATTCATAACTATTTCATCCCAATGTGTAGCTTATATTTTCATTTCCATAGTGGTGTGTGCTTAAACACAAACATTTTAAATGTTGATGAAGTCCAATTTATGAAGGATTTTTTCTTTTATATATCACATTTTGAGTATTATGTCTCTTAGTCCAGCCCAAAATCAAGATTTTTTTCTATTCATAATCTCTTCCTGTTATCAATTTTAGCTCTTAAATTTAGGGTCATGTTCCACTCTTAGTTAATATTTGTATATATTATATGAAGTGAAGTAGAATTTTTCTATATTTTTCCTTCATTGGATTTTATTTTATTTTAGATATGGATATCCAGAAGTTTTAGAATCATTTGTAGAAAAGATTACTTGTTTTCAGTGAATTGGCTTGGAAATTTGATAAGAATTAATGGAAGAAAACTGTAAGTATTTATTTCATGACTCTTATTTCTTTCTGTTCCCTTGGTCTATCTATGACAATCTATGCAGAAATTCTTTGCAACTTCATTACTATGATTTATATAAATGTGGATGTAATAAGTCCTCAAAATCTGTTCTTTTTAAAAATACCTTTAGTTATAGTAATTACATTATATTTATAAGGAAATTTTAAGTTCAAGTTGTCAACATCAAAATTTTAAAAATTGAACATTTATTGGAATACATTGATTGTATGTATAGATCAGCTTGTCAAGAACTGTAATCTCAATAATATGAAGTCCTCCAAATGACAATTGGAAAAATTGTTCTAATATTTTAAAGGTTTTAATATATTTCTGCAATGTTATGAAGTTTTTGGTGCACAAAACATATGCTTCTGTTGTTACATATGTACATTTTTATTTTTTATGAAAATATAAGTTGAATTATTCACTTATTTTGGATTTGAATTGTTCATTGCCAGCATACAGAAATAAAATAGACTTTTGTATGTTGAATTTAATCTGACAAAGTTGCAAGATTTTTTTATCAGTTACACTTTAAGGGTTTATGTTTCATTTTGTTTCACTGACTGTTGACTGCTTGACTGATTTTGGCAACTACTTCACATAGATAATTTATACTGAGTTTTCTTTAACTTAATTGACTATTCTGTATTACCTTTTAATTTTACTTTCAGAAATTCCATTTAAAATTATATATCCACACTCGGTGTGTTTGTTTTCATTCATTATTCTGATAATTTAATTAATTCTTTATAACTTCCTTTTAGTTCTTGGAACATAAATCTTTAGCAACTTTGTAGTGTTTAGTTGCTAAATCTAAACTCTTGGAAACTAACAGACAATTTCTTTTCTCTCAGAAGACATGTTGTACTTTCAAGTTTCTTTGCATTTTTAATATTTTTATTGAAAATGATACCTTTCAAACGACATAGTAATTTACAATTCAGTAATGCTCCTCCAGAACTTTTGTTTTTAACATTTTGTTCAGCATTTGAAAACTTTCCTGGACTACATCTGAAAAATCTTTCTTCCCTGGTTGTGAGGCCCAGTATGAAATAACAACCAAGTCTTTGTTTTATTTTCACATAAAAAAATGTTTAAGAAAATATCCATAAGTAAAAAACAATTAACATTTTTTTCCTCAGACAATTTGAATGAAACTATTTTGTGTCATATCACCTCTATTTTTAATGTAGTTGAATGGCATGGGTTATTTGAATCAGAAACATCTACAAAATTTAAATTCACATAGTATTTATAGCAATCCTGAAATGTTTGACGTATTTTTTTGCTAAAATATACAGTGAAATGAGCTATTAGTACATCTAAGAGTATAGTTATATATGCTTCTGAAATTAAATAAAATACACACTTAAAAAGTTGTACTGTAAAAAATTGTGTAACGCATAATTTATAAAGAAAATTGATATATTGGTAAGATAACAGCGGCTTATAGCAGATCTTACGCATTCTTAGCAAAATACCTACTTTTTATATGCTAATCAAATAGAGAAGGTATAATTTATGCATTATGTTCCCAATAGTAAGATAGTTTCAGTATGTTCAACATCATTGATACAGCTTTCTTAGACAGTGTATCAGGGAAAACTATGTAGGTTAGGGCCACGCTTCCCCTCAGATTCGTTCCTACTTTATCCCACCATTGTTCTGTATAAAATAGAGGCTGTATCCTAAAGATAACATTTTCCAGGCAATAGCTGGCTTTGGCTGAATATAGCTACAGGAGACAATTTCAGGCATTTAGAGAGAAAAAGGGAGAAGCCAAAGTAGTTCCCCAAATTCCTCCTGTACCTTTTGGGACAAGGATGATAGGTGCTCCATGATTGCGTATTTTATCAGACTGGTCTGGGCCTCAGCTTTTGTCAGGTGAGAACTAGAAATATAGCCTCATCTTGTTTTCCCTCCAGCCTTGTTGTGGTCCATCTTCCTGTTAGCAAGAAATGAATTTTCTCATTATTTCCTATTTGGGACCTAATTTCAATGGAAACACTTGTATGAGTAGGTTTCCTGTTGCTTACACACACTACCTGATATCCATAACTTATTTGGCTCACAGTCACAAATGATTCAGTCTATGGTCGGTTGGCACCAAGGCAAGAACATCATGATAACTGTTGTGGAACAGCAAAACTGTTTAGTTCATGGCAATCACGAAGAGCAGGAGAACAGTAACATAAAGCAGTAGGTGAGGGAGCATACAGTCTCCAAGGCCGTGCCTCCAGGACCCACTCAGACACACTCAGGTGTGTCCTCTCCTAATCTGCTAGGGTCTCCTAATCGAATGAAGTTGATCTATCAACATTAATGGCCACAACCTGCATTTCATCTACTTGCAAATCTTGAGGTTGCTCTTTTTTGTTGGACACCTAACTAATACAGAGCTCTTTAAAAATATAATTATTTCATCTCTTACCTAATGTTTAATTACGGGACTCTATTTTCTCATAATTAGAAAAAAATACTGGTTTTGAATCCAAGTGGTGATTGATAAGTTTTTTAAATGTAAGTGTACATTTGACACAATTTTTGATTAGAATTAGCCTTTATTTTGTTGTTACTATTCAAAGGAGAACAAAACCCTGGCTTTACTTGTATAATATGTGTTTTTGTCTTCATTTGATTTATATACATATTAAGACAGCAGTGCAATTAAAGCCCCTTAACCTCTTTGCCATTCTTTCTCTACTTCTCCTTGCTTAACCATCTCACAAGAGTCCTGAGGAGATTCATGATTTAATCTTGGCCAAGAATCTAGAGTTGCAAAGATGAACAAGGCAGCTTTTAAATAAGACTGACGCTAATTCTAATTCTTGTGGCCTGGTTATACTTAACATTCTCTGGAGGCTCACATGGCTGATATATGTATGCAAAGTCCTTCTGACCGGCTTCAGTGTGAATGAAACCTATTTTTTTAAAGTTTTGAAAACCACAACACATGATACCATAGAATCTAAACATAATCCATCTCTTTTTAGTTAAAACAAAATTTTAAACCACAATGAATATTTAAAAATAACTTGGACTGATATATTTTAACAAACTCATATTTTTCCAGTATTTATATTGCTCTCCCAGAAAATGGTATAGAATCAAAGGACTCTGGTTATTTCTTTCCTGTTATAACTTCTGCAGTTTTACCATTAAATACTTGCCAACTGATTTCCAAAGGAACTATTTTTAAAAATCTACAAAAACCCCCAAAGGATTGGCCCTTCATTCACCAGTTTAATAATATTTCATTCCTTTTTAGTTAAAAAATTTAATGTGTGGCTGTTATAAAAGAATCACCATTGTACTAATTGTTCTCATCATAGACTTTCTTCTTTATTTTCCAGTACTAAATGCTACTTTGTTTGACCAATTAAAATTTTGGATTATTCAGCAGTAGTCTGCTTATAAGGTTGATTATTCAATTGTACCATTGTATAATTTTACAAATCAACTTTTAAATTCGAGGCTATCGGAGATGATAACTGAGAATGTGAACATATGAATAATCTCATCAGTTTTCATTAGGCCATTATGCACCCAAAAGAAATCAAGAAATGATATCATTTAGTCAGAAGCTTTACATTTTGTGTCACAAACCCTACTTAATGGCTTTTGTGAAGTATTGCTTCAATTCTATTTCCAAAAAGCAATAAAGCAGAAGTTGTTTTTACAAAGCACATAGGAAATTGATTCACTGGTGCTGGGCATGTTCCAACTATAAGGCTGTATTTTTAAACTGTTACATATGTAATAATGGCATTAGTGTTTTAGTAAGCATTTCATTAAATGAGTTGACTTTAGTTCTAAAGCAAGGGCTAGCATAACTAAATGATGAAGTTATAAGAAAGTTTAAACCATGTAATTTTGTGTTTTTAAATAAGTCACCATTCGTGTATAGGAGAATCTACCAGTTGAAAGGGCAGGATAAAGTGTTATAAATCATCTGTGATTATTTCACAAGTACAGGAATTTATTAAGTATTCTTTTAAAAAGGTATTAGTACAAATAATAAGTTGTACATATAAATTATCTATGAGATGAAAGCTATTATAAATTCTGGGCTTTTCTCATATTTTCAGTTTCAAACATATTTGCCTTAATTAAATCTTCATTCATTCTCAATATTGCCCTTAACATTTACAGATATACTTTTTTTCTAAAGCATACAGCACAGATTAAAAGACTGCTGCATTAAGTTCCATTTGTTTTTAATTCCTTACGATAGAGAAATCTTCAATTTTTCTATAAATATAAAACATCACACACTGCAATTCCAGATTAAATTACTAATTAAAGATTTCTAACAACTCTCTCATTCTAATACTCTCAATTGTTCTTTTTTTCCCTTAAATTCTTTTATTGGTACATTTTAGGTATACAATACGTTTACATTTATCATTGGGTGCTTGTACTTGTACATGATGTATCTTGGTTCTTATTTTTTCCCCATTACCTGTGCGCCCTTCACCCCCTCCACCCTTCCATATTTACATAGACTTTGTTTCCATTTTTTTTTCTTTTCTCATAATTTTTCCTTTCCCTTCTTTCATTTCCCCTTCCCCTCCCACCATCCCTACTCCTTTGGACCTTTTCTTCCTATTTCAAATAATCAATTATTCATTTTAATCCTTATTTACACTTTCAGTTTCTCACACTAGAGAAACTATTCGGTATTTACACATGTGTGTCCTACTTATTTCACTTAAGAGTATGGCCTCAATATGCATCCATTTAGCTATAAATGTCTCTAGTTTCTCATTCTTTATGGCTGAGTAGTACTCCATTTTTATAAAAAAAACAAAAAGCAAAAAAAAACCCCACATCTTCTTTATCCTGTTTCCAGTTGATGGGCATTTGGCCTGTTTCCAAGCTTTAGCTATTACAAACTGTTCTGCGATAAACACAGGTTCACATATATCGCTGTGGTATGATTCTTTTAATTCTGTTGGGAAGATACCCAGCAGAAGAATGGCTGTGTCAAATGGGACCTCTGGTCCTAGTTCTTTGATGTATGTCCATATTAATTTTCACAGTGATTGCACCAGTCTGCACTCCCACCAACAATGGAGAAGGATTCCTTTCTCCCCACACCCCCAACAGCATTTGTTATTGGTTGATTTCTTGATAGCAGCCATTCTTTCTGGGGTGAGGTGGAATCTCTCTCAATTGTTCTCAAGTAACACAGTCTTAGGTTGACTTTTCAGAAATTGGATTATTATTTCCTTGAATTTTAACACTAAATTTTTTAAATGAAGGGAATACACAAAAATTAAATGAGATCAGATCAGAGTACATAAATTTGTTTGATTTGTTTTTATTATTTTTTTTGGTTGTCTGTGATTGATAAAAACATTGCTTGCGTGAGTGTTAGAGCTTAATGATAAATCACTAAGAACTCTCACAATAAAATGCATAAGTACTGGCACATATTTCAAACCCTGATCAGGCATTAGGGTTTAGCATAAAAGACAATCAAATCCAGAAATGTGCCACTGCTAATATCACCTTGGGCTATACAATTATGAATTCCTGGTATTTAAAAATAAAGGGAGAACTAGCTCCCAAACAAGATGGGTTTTGCTCCTCTTTTAATGGGATCATGAGCTGCATTCATCAGGGATTGAGATTTACCATTTTCTGAATATAATGTACATTGCTAAGCTAAGAGAAATGAGCTCCCTTATGAAAATCTGTCTGGTTCAATTTTTAAATAGTTCTGGCTTATTTTACTTTCTGTTTCTGATACTACTCTTTACCCTCACTTGCTCAAATACTAAGGTCAGTAAAACTGATTGCAGGGAAATGGGAAATATAAGAATTATGGTTAAATTATGCTTGTAAAGTCTTATGTCACAGTGGGCTCAATTAAGAGAAACCAAATGAAAATAACAAATAAGTAAGTGTTCCACTTCAAGCATGAGATCTTCTGTTTGAGAAATTAACTCAGACAAGAGGCATACTCAGTGTCCAAGAAAGTTTTGGCAACATTTTAAAGATTTTAATATTTATTTCGTTCTTAAATATCAAAAATACAAGCTCTTTTCTCTATGATAGTGTTACTTTTGGACAAAAATTTTCTTGGTTCATATTTGCAATTCATAATGTTTACATTCTTTTTCGTGCAATTGGTACATGTACAAATTTTTGACATACATTTCTAATTCTAATTCATGTGTAAACTAACATCTCTCTTATTTCTCAAGTTAGAATGAATTAGATATAATTTAAGAGATTTATTAGTCTGTGTTTGCATATTACCACAGAGATTTATTTGCATGTAGTTCCAAATCTGAGCCTGGAGGATTTTCAAAGTTAAGGTCAGCCACAAGCAAAGACCAAGCTTTACTTTGGATTGTATGCCAAAAGTATGTGCCCAGTAGCTTAAGTGGACACAAAGCCTCAAATACACCCCAGTCCAACTTTGAATGGAGGCATGGACTTTGCTTCTCTACAACAGTGAGTACATCTGCTTTGTCATTCTTGCTTACTGAATATCATGAGAAATCTTGCCACAATTATCAACTTCTGCTTTAGGGGTTTGAGCCTGTCTTTATTTATTTGTAATGTTTTACTTTTGATTTCTTTTTATATAATTTACATTCATTTTTTATTTTTTAACCAGAAAACTCCTTACTGATTTGCATATGTTAATTTAAAAGATGATTTACAACATGTGAGTTGAACTGAAAGAATCTTGCAGGAAATCGAAAAAGCACATAAATTATTCAGAAAAAGCTGAGGAATTAGACTGGCTAAATTAATTGTCATAAAAGCATGTTCTTATGTAAGATAAACCATGTAATATTTAAACTTGACAGTCTGAGTTATTGCACTTAATATTATGGTTTCAAGTTCCATCTATTTACCTAGGAATGCCTCAGGTTTATTTTCCTTCATGTCAGAGTAGTACTCCTTTGGGTATAAATACCACATTTTCTTTATCTATTCATCTGTTAATGGGTATACAGGCCATTTCCAAGATGTAACTATATATTGCTATTATAAATTGAGATGTTATAAACATGGGGAAATATATATATATATATATACATTATATATATTTATAAGAAATATAAATATTCCTTATTTAAAGGAAAGAAAAAGAGAAGAAAGAGAACAAAATAGAAGGTAGACAATTAGAAATTTGTTACATCTTTTTCAAATGGATAGGAGAACAAGAGATGGATAGCAAAGAAAGGGAGGGGGGAAAAGAAGGATGGGAAAAATAATTGAAGGGAAAATTATGAAAACAGAGATCTTGCAAATGGAGAGGGAATCAAGAGGAAGAAACAGCTAAAGGAGAGGAAGGTAGAAAATTTTTAAAAAGAGAAAAGAAGCATTAAAATTTATTATGAGCATGTACCAACTCCCCACCATACTGCTAACATTATGAACTGCAAACAAGTTCTAGTAAAAAAAAAAAAAGTCTTTTTCTTAGATAATATTTTTTTGCACTAGTTTAGAGGGAAGTTTTTACTTCTTTTTTGGTTATAATTTTAGAACATGAAATGACTGCTCTGCAGTAAATGGCAAACATCTTTCTCCATTTTTGTTAGATTCTGGTCAATTGCATTTTGCCTTCTATTTGCTTCATGCCAGAGAATAATAATATGAAGGCACAATAGTTGAGAACTTCACTATAAAATAGCTTTTCTGAGTGACAATATGCAAGTAGATAAATTATAATCAAGTAATAAAACATGGTATTATACTGCAATGACAGTCCTAATCCTATCAAAGTTGAAATGAATTTAAACATGCAAATATACACAAAACTTTTAGAAATGGAAGCAAGATAAGGTCAGAAATTAGAACTACAATATTGAACAAATTTTTCAAAAACAAGAATTTGAAAACTAAGTAAGTTCAGTAAAAGGCAAAATCTTATTGAGACAAGTGTATTCACGAAAAGCTGCTCGAGTTTGAGCTCTTAGTCACTAAGTTCTTCCAGGGTGAATCTAGGCATTAAAACCAGCACTTTTGTCAATACAGAAATTTACTTGCTTTGGATTGAATGACAAAAACAAATAAACATGCTCAGCTTATTTGTCAGGAGAAATAGTAATCTTGGTGATAAGTGAATGGGGAAATCCAGTGCTATGAACAGTCCTCTTCCATGTGGACTACAAGAATGTGGATCCCAACTTTCGTCCAGACAGGAAAATTACAAATAAAAGAAAAATGTGAAGAAAGAAAGACAAAAAAGGGAAGAAAGGAGAAAAATAATAAAGCAAACAGCAAAACTAAAAACTCTTCAGAGTAGAAAAATGTCTCAATCCATTATTGCTATAATAAAGGGTTCTATATTCAACAAAGTTGATCAGCTAGGGAATTAAAAGGCAAACTGTGATGCAAGACCCCCCCCCACACACACACACACAAACCAAACCAAAACAAAACAAAACATTGTCTCTGAGGGGACCCAGATATTAAATTTAGGCAACAAAGATAACACCCCTGGTTTGATATATCTGTATATGCTCCAAGAACAGAAGATAACCGTCTTTAAAGACTTAAAATAATTTGTGGACACAGTGACTCAAAAAATAAGGAATCTGAATGAAGGCAGAAAATACTAAAATGACCTATTAAATGAAAGCTTTAGAATTGAAAAGTCCAATAATTGAAACAAAAACTAATTGTAAGGGGACAAGGTAATCTATGTATCAATTCTTGATGTTCCTTCCAGAGATGACTTACAACCTGTGTGCACATACCTTTGGCCAAGACAAGTGACATGAACACACCTAACTTCAAGAACATATAGACATATCCTATAGTGTGCACTGAAAACAGGGCTAAATTTTAAGAAATTAAAATAATATCTACCACATATAATCCAAACATATTAAGTCGTTAGCCATCAGATTATTGCAAAATGTGAATTAAAGCAAAATGATTTATATTATCATTATATATTTTGACAGGAATTAATGAAGCCAGTAGAATTTTCTTTCCTTCACAGAAGATTTAGCACTGGAAGATAGGAGTCAGTAAACATCGACAAGTTGTGCTATCTAAATCTGCATATTCTGAAGTTATTTGACCACTCTACAGAAATTATAACAATTGTGATTTGGAATGTCCACCAGAGATAAATGGAATCAAGAAAAGAGAAGAAATTAACTCTATTTCTGATTCTTCTGATGCTGGTTATTTTAGATTGTGTATCACAGGATGATATTTTCTGGACTATCTGGAGCATGTGACATTAGCACAGAGACTCTGGGAGAGTTATATAAATTAATCAATCTGCTCAGGTACATTTTTAGGATGATATATACCCTATATCCCATATACATAGTCATCAAAATCTCTTAGAATTTTTGTAAGCAGGTAATTTTTCGACAAACAAACTGTGACAGTGCCAAACTGTTGTGTCTACATTAATTCCTTGTGGTCTCTAACACACGATGAGATAGGTTCATAAATATATAAATCCTATTTGTCTTAGGAAACCTATTATATTCTACAGTTTCCTAAAGGGAAAATTCTGTTGTTCTTTGAGGGTGACCCTTTAAATGAGAGAGGCTTGAGATTGCCTGTGATTTAAGCTGTAGCTAAAATAATCAGAATAAACATTAACTTATATAACTTGAACAAGACAATGGTGGCTGGAGTGGTCTCAGATATACTGTCTGATGGCTTAAAGCAAAATTTCTTTTCCATCCCTTCTAGTCTGAATCACTCACCCATTAATCATCACTTGGGATTATACTATGGGTAAAACTATGCCTTGAAGACACTGGAGAAGCTCTGCTCTTTATGCATTTGGAGGAAGACAGAATAGTTGATTTGAGGAAACTGACATTGAGCTTAAGAGTGTGGGTGTAAGCAGTGAATATCAACTACACAAAAGCAAAACAACAGCACTCTGGAAGGTGATGAGTCATAAGGGACCTTAGAGTAGTAAGCGAATATGCAGTATGGAAAAGGAAAGACAGTGAAGACAGGGTGTCTAAACAATGGTTCTCAAATTCTGGCAGGCTTCCGAGTTACCCAATTAAATATACTGAACTTGCCACCTTTCCTTCTTCCTCTCAGCACACTCCCCATATTCGGGCCTCAGGATACAGTATTTGGTGAGCTATCTGCTCTCCAACTTATTAGAACTATTATTTTGTAACTGCTAAAATATTGTCATAAAAGAGGAGTAATACCATAAATACCCACACAGAGAAGTTTCCTAATTTTGTTTCGCATTTGAGAATGGATGAGGTAAATTCTGTTTTTTGAACTGTAATATCTTTGCTTCCCGTTTAAGAGTTTAGCACAGGTGAATTTTCACAGCCTCTCCTACTAACCTGGAGCGACTTTGAATTCAAAGTTTCATTTAAATATCTTGCTTTCATTTGCTTTTTTATGGAAAGAGAATCTATCTACATTTAATAATTTGTTCAGTGTCAATAGAAGCTTTACAGCAATAAAGTATAACTAATAGATTTTGACTGACAATACATGCTAAGTTCTATTTCGTGTTCCACAATGTCAATGAATATTTGATAAGCAAGGGAAACTCAAATGTGCCTTAGGAAAAAAAATATAGGAAAATTTCAAAACTTTCAATATCTTTTTAAGTGCGTGCGTTCGTGTGTGTGTGTGTGTGTGTGTGTGTGAGATGAGGTATTCAACCAAGGGCCTTTGCACTAAGTACATTCTCAGGCATTTTTAAAGTTGTTTTGTTTTGTTTTGTTTTGTTTTGAGACAGGGTCTTGCTAAGGCACTAAGCTACCCAGGCTGGAGAAGAATTTGTGATTGTCCTGCCTTGGCCTCCCACTCCTACAGTCCTGAGATAAACAGACTTGCTCCCTCACACCCTGCTGGTTTTGACGAAAGGTATGTCTGGCTACTGAAAACTAATGTTTGACTGATTATATCATTACTTTTCGATTAATGTAAACTTGAGGAAGTGTTTAGAGTATAGAGTATAATGTATAGATAGATATAGTATATACTATATATAGGTATATAGTATAACATATAGTTTAACGTATAGAGTATTTACATCTATTAACCTGCAATCAAAAATTATAAAAAGTTCAAGTATGTATTTATTTACAATGTTATTTGAGGATTCATAACATTGATATTTATATAGTTTAAAGCTGTAAAAACATACATAACTTACACATAAAATATATAAGCAGAAGTGAATTAGTCTGGATAAATATTAATTTCCATATTAGAATTTATGACTAGAAATTGTGTGTGCTCATCACTTAAAGCTGTAATTAATGACGTGTAAAATAGCTAAATATAATTTTTGACCTTTTCTTACATAGGAGCTATTTCATTCCAATTTTAGTATATGTGCTGCCAAAGTGAGCACAAAGTAGGAGATATTTCATTGTCGGCTGAAGGATTGATTCTTAATGCTCAGAAAGCCATGAATTTTCCATTCATGTTTACACCAAACCTCAGATTTTCTGAATTTGGCTTTCTTTCTTTAGAGTGCCAGTCTCCTGAGATCCTCCAAGAGAGGAAAGCAAATCACCAGTCAATATTTAGACATGGGCATTCTTCTGATTAAATGAAGGGACCAGGACATGGTCACCTAAGGCATCTTGTGCAGTTTCACTGGTTTATTCATAGCCAGACAATCAAAATCTTTGTGAGTAATTGTAACTCTAATTATGGCAGCTTTCACTACATTTACTAGTCAACTCTTACACTTACATAAATGACTCTCCGCCATTAGTTCTTTAACACAATTTAATACCTGTCCTATATTTTTCCTAACATGAGGTTATATGTCATCAATAATAGCATGGGAAATGTGTGTATTTTGTGTTTTTAGTTCTCATTTTCAAAGAATAACAAAACTACACTTTAGAACACATTGTCTAAGCATTGTTTTAATGACTTGAAGACCCTATGCACCTGATGCTGCTGTAGAAATAGATGATGACTTACAATAGACATGAAACATTTTTTTTCCTGGGATGAATAGTAATGCAATTCATCAACTGGAGACAAGCCAAGAGAGAAAAGATATTCTAACAAAAGTTAAGATCATGGTAGCATGATACACTTAAAAAGATTCAATATGTTACTCCTTAACCTAAATTTATTTAGAAAAACACTATTGCAAATGTAATATAATTACAGTGTTTTATAACATCAACTACTTAGCATAACCTATGTATCATTCTTTCATGCCTTTCTAACATCTATACTCACCAAAAAATAAGTAAATAAACTTTCTTATAGACGGAATCAGTATTATCAATTGTTGTATCAAATGCCAGTAACTATACATCACATCTTTCATCTTAAAATCAACTATGTTCCCCTCCTGATCTAACCTTGTTCCTCAGTAATTTTTATAAATGGGTAAATGAGTCCTATTGGCTCTTCTATATTCACCTCTATGATGGCTGATTGATTGTGTCAACTTGAGTAAGGAAAGCTCAAGTAAATTGGCTCAGAAATTCCATATCCTAGGGTGTGGGAGACCCACCCTAGGGTGGCTTGTCTGTTGGATAGTATAAAGGGAAAATGAAGGACAGATCTGTTTCTGTTTCTTCAGAGGAGCTTCAGTCTTCACCTTCACCTTGAATGTTGTCTCCTGGCTTTCAGAGCAGATCCTTCAGCTTTCCTGCATAGACTGTTCAGCCTTCCATCTCATCTCAGACCCATTGGCCTCTTGCTCAGGACTCCATGGGGACACTACAGGGAGCTTCAGGCCTTTGAGTGGGTTCTTTATATCTCCAGGAAGCAGAGAGACCCTCTGTGCTCTTCCACATCTGATTCTGTGAGTTGCCATTGTACACCAATCTTGTAAATTCTCATATATTTGTATATCTTGTATTATATGTTTCTCTAGTAAACGGATACAACTGGCTGATACAACTTATACTGCTGCTATAATGATTTATTTTTGCAAGTGCAATTGATTCAGTGTTATCTGCAGTAAGATCTCTATTTCCTATTTTTGGTTTTCAGGTAGTGAGAGTGCTGTTCCCTAAACATACAGAGACTACTCATACATGGTCTGTCACTAGGCAAATCCTTGAAAACTGCCATTTAAACTTTCCTATTTCCTTTCTGTGGTCTCAGTACCTATTGACAAAAGTCTTACACACACTAGTAAGATTCCCTTGCCTTTACATTTTGGAACATTTTTATTTTTACCATAGTGTCATTGATGGAATTATGTCCACTTAAAAGTTACATTATGTTGATTTCCTAATCTTTAGTATCTTAGAATGTGACTCTACTTGGAGGTAATACCTTTTAAGGAGATACTTATGTTAAAATGAGGTCATTACACTGTAATGACACTATTCCAATGTTACTATATCTTTAAAAGGAAAGGAGATTAGGACACAGTCATATAGAGGGAAAATCATTTAAAGATGCACAGTTTAAAAAAATATCCATCTGCAAGCCAAGGACAGACACTTGACAAGAAACTAACCCTGTGGATCTATTGCTCTCAGACACCTCACCTCCACAATTATGGTTATTGGTTATGCCATTCAGACTGTGGTATTGTTATGGCAGGTCTAGCAAACTAATATGGGTGGATTCACCTAGACAAGTATGGTGGATTAGATTTCTGCATTGATTTCTGTTAACCCCCTTCTCTCCATAGACTCAAAAAATCACATAGAGAGAGAAATGATGTATAAGAAAAGGGAAGGAGAGTAAAAAGGGGGATAACTTCAGATCAGAACAGCGACAGGATGTTGCCAAGGAAACAAAGGAGTGGTAACTAATTTAGCACAGCATAAAAAGGTGAAATATTATTTTAATTGTCTAAAGGAATCAAAGTTGAAATTTTCCTTATATACCAGAAAAATAATGATGAGCAAGACATTTTAGGCTGAAGAACAAGGAGAAATTATATGAAGAACACAGTAAGAATCTGGAGTGAAGATGAAAAGCAAAGAAGAAATCAAAACCAATCTTCCAATACCCTGTTAGATTCGACCAGAATCATTCATCTAACATCACAGCATGGTCAAGCATGATATGAGAGGATTCTCCTATAAAAACATTGACAAGGACATATGGGAGACCTGGAACCATCAGGCACAAGGAAAGTTAACAATGAGGGTAGCAAAGAGGAGAAAATGATAAACTCTATGGGTGAGACTCTCAGTACCCTTTCTCAACTTGGCTTTCTATGTGATTGAAGTCAGGCATCTCATTTTTTTGGCCCTATGACAGATTTTTAATATATCAGATATTAAGATTTACCTTTTCTCCAACAAATACCCAGTCAATCTATGGCCAGAACACTTAAAGATAGGTTCTGTGTTTGAATGAAATTTTGCAAGCAAAACTTTAGGTGTCATAGTTAAATATGAATGAACAGAAAGAATTTATACTTTTGAAAAGTTGTTAATGTAAAAGGCAATTATCAGACTAATAAAATATAAAATAAAATTTTAGAAAACAGAAAATAGAAAAAACAGAAGAAAGTTAAAGAACTACATCCTTAGAGAGAAACATAATGTGAATTTATTTGCTTTAAAAAGTATATTGAGTAGAAACAAATTTTGGAATTTAAAATATATGAGAAAAGAGTTTTGAAGTTCTGAATATGGGGATAAATTTGAAGAAACATTCTATAAAGTAGAAGCCCAAAAGAAAGAGATGGAAGATAGAAAAAGAAAATAAAATATAGCGTAATTTGTCTTAATATTTAATTAGCATTTTAACTGAAAATCAAATGTAAGAATCAAAATTCCATAATTAAAATTTTCCAGAACTAAAATCATGAAAAGAAACACAATTAATACCCAAGAATATAATATTTGTTTTAATAACTGCAATGAAAATTTAAAAGCTTCCAGGATGAGAAATACAAAGAAAAGTAAATTAAAAATAATAATTACAATGCCTCCGAAGTGTGTCAAATTCCTACTGGCAAGATGGAAAGTTAGAATTAAAATAAAACTCAAATTTTTCAAAGATTATTGTTTCTCAAGGTTATACTCAAAGCTGTTGATAAGAGTCCAGGATGATTTCAAATCTAATCATTCTATACATTATTCAAATTTTTTGTAATCATTTATTATTGAAATCCAAACCAATATGAAAGAGAGGATGCTTATCCAAGTGTCACCTTAGCCCAAACTGTAAAATTTACCAATGACGGAGTATCGTTCCACAATTACTGTATACTAGTCAGCCAGTTCCAGTGTAAAGTGAAAGAGAAAATGCTACATGGAATTATCTTCCCAGAAAGTCCCATTGCTATCCTTTATCAATTCCTTGATTCAGGGAGAGATATGCATAGCACCTGCTGCAGCTCAAGTCTGCTAGGTGAAGAATTCAACTCAACCACTACAGAGATTAATATTTATCCTATGTAGTTTGAGAGCATACAAGTATGAATCTGCTCCTGTCAGATTTTCTAAAGAAATGTCAAAATTATTTGACTCTGCTTAATATTCTTACAAGTACTTCTTAAGGATAATTTTTAAGAAATAAGTAGTTATAATAATAATAATAATAATAATTAGTAGTAGTAGTAGTAGTAGTCATAGTAGTAATAGTGGTATTGGTATTTATAGATATCCTTCAGCATATTATCCTACGCAAAGACTAACTTGAGAATTCCTAAAATGTGGGGCAAATTTTCCTTTGACCAAAGCAAGATCTAAATATAAAGGTAATTTCCAAAAAAATTGTGCTTAGGTTGCCACTCACATCTCAATACAGAGTGTTTATTTATTTCTACTGAAAAATCAAAGATTTGGGCATCTGGATTATCTTTCTAGGATTGGGTTGTATGAATAATCATTTATATAAAATCTCAGCCACTTGCCTGGTTCTTCCATTTTCCTGAAACTTCAGTTACATGCTGCTGAGAAACCCCAACTTCAGACAAATAGTGGAAAAGGAAGAAGCTGAAGTTATTTTCCTTCTACACAAATTCATTTCTGTTTGTTTATTTTCCTAGTTTTACCTTTTCTATGTAGGTCAGTGCTGTGTTTCTTTTCCTTTGCTGGTCTGAGTGCTGTTTTTTGGTTTCCCTAAAGACTCTAGGCAATCATTTCTCCAATATTCTCATGCTATGGTTTATTCCAAATTATAAGTTTATAGAAAATGAGAATGTATGTATGACTCTGGAAAGGAATTGTGTAAACCTGCAAGAATCCATTCTAACAAATGAACTGCTTTTTGGCAGATAGTTCGTAAAAGATTAAACTTTGTAAATTACTAGTATTTTCTCATGTCTACTAATTCCCTGGATACCTGGTAAAATGTCATATATATCTGTTATCATGGGTTTGATCTTTTTAGATAGCTATAATTATACGCTCCCTCCTCAACATTATGAAAGCCGTTCTCTGAGGCAGACTTCCTGGTCTGCAGCATACTGATTATCCTGTCACCTGAGACGGCAGTTTTCCTTCTATTATTTCTGTTACCATCACCTCTAAAAATGTGAAATACAACTGTGAGAAAATGCAAATCTTCTGAATACCTTTCTATACCCGTGAACTTTTTCATCCTGATGTGGAGTCTTACCCAATGACTGGTAACTAGATTTTCTTTCTATATTTTTGTTTCTTTTTCTTTTGAGACAGGGTCTCGCTGTGTAGTTCAGGCTGGCCTGTTACTCACTGTGTAACCCCAGGCTGGACTGGAACGCACAGATCTTCTGGCCCCAGCCTCCCCAGTGCTGAAATTACAGGCATGCGGCTCCACACCCCACAAGGTACCTCTTTCTAGTTAGCTCATGGCATGCATATTGATGCCAACACTTTCTATCCTACGTCTTTTAGCACTGTTGCTCTCAGAAATGAGTAAAAGGTGACTTGAAAGATCCAGACTGCAAAAGCAATGCAAAATGCTTGTTTGTAAAGATTTCTGTTTCTATAGAGCAAGGAAGACATGTTATAAATATTTTCCAAGTGAAAAAAGAATGAGCATCAAATACCTCGAATTGAAACCCTAAAAAGCTTTATAACAGAGGTAATCTAGAGCATGTTTTCACCCATGTACCTTTGTTGGCCCAAAGAAACTTCAGAGTCACCAATATGATGATTTCTAAGATTAACTCTATTAGCAACATTAATTAAATTTATATCAATATACATGTGTGAGTTGTTGATCTCATCTTAAAATTATTCCACATATGAAAAGTCCCACTGCTATATTTTCTAATTTTTCAATGTGTTCTGATTACACATGCTAAAATAGTTGTACTGTGAAATATAAACTTTATTGATAACAGTATTTTCTTCAACATTAAACTTTTCAACCAAGTCATAGCAGCACTTGAATTCTGAATTCTTTACTTCTGTATGAGATTTTTCTGTTTCCTTTCTCTAACTTCTTTTCATTATGGGAATCTTTCTGTGTATTAAACTATTCTGATACTTCTATTTAATGGTTCATAGAAAAGTTAATATAACTATTTTGAAATGGAAATTAGAAAGATAATATTCTTAAAACAATACACAAGAGTTTTGAAATAAAAGCACGATATTTTTAAAAATACATTTTGATATATAAAAGCATGAAATATATTTATAAATTTTATACAGATTTTAACAGTGAATGTATAGTTCATTTGATTGTTACTCAATCTTTATGTGATGGTATAATACCATATAGGAAAAGGTAGAATGTGAGATATCTTATTCATGAAATATTTGTGGTATTCTGTATTTCCCCATTCTTTCCTTCATTCTCAGCCTCAACTCTCATTATATAATTATGTATTCTTTCACTTCATGTATATGTTAATCAGTTACTATGTATGAGGCACTGAGTATCATGGAAAACTGGGCCATAGCACTTGTCCTTATGAAAATTATTGTCCAGAGACATAAAGATACAAATAGGTGTATATTTACAATATTAGCAAAAAAGAGAAGTAGAAAGTAAGAGCATATGATTAGTATACACAGAGTCTTGCCAGAGAAAACTTACAAAACTAAAAACATAAGGAATGATCTAAAGTAATCTATCTATCTATCTTTAAACACTAAAAGGAAAGATAGGATGTGGACACTTAAGAAAGGAAGTTAGAGAAAGAGAAGAAGGAAAAATTCAAGTAAAGTAGATGGCAAAGATCCTGGCATGAGACATTTAGGAAAGTGGATCTCTGAGGTCTGTGGGTAATGATAATACCCTACTTTAAGGGGATGAAAACAGCTGGACAAAAATTACAATAAACATGAAGGAATGAAGTTGAGAACTAAAGCAAAGCCAATTTAGGATTGTCCCAGTAAGATGTATGTAGATGTTGAAAGAGAATGACGTAGAATAATATGTTTTCTAGAAAGATTATTGTTTCTGTAATATGGAGAACAAGTTTGAAAGGTACAATGTTTTAATCAGAAAAGCCAGTTGGTGAGCAATTACAATAACCCAGGAGATAAATTATTGTTGCTTACATTAAGGATTTGCAGAGCAGATGAAGGAAGTGAATGATGCTGAATGATATTTAAGAGCTGGACCCAAGCCTGGTGCATGCCTGTAATCCGAGCTACTCAGGAGGCTGAAGGGAGAGTGTCACAACTTTAAGGCCAGGATGGCAGCTAAGCGAGACTGTGTCTCAAAATAAATTATGAAAAGGGATGGGGATATAGCTCAGTGCAAGGCCAGGATAGGGTAAAAATTGAAAAAAAACCCTGAATTGTAGGACTTAGTGATTGATTGTGGAGAATGATAGTGATAAATGGAAAGATAAAGAACTTGAAGACGATACCCAGATTTCAGCTGTCTGAAATCTGTTTAGTCACTGTTTAGAAACTAAGCTGACCCAACATTGAAAGTAGGAGCCACTCATTGCTCTAACTGGTCCAACAAGGCGTGGTTTCCTTCAATGTTGCTATGTCCTTGACGTCACTGTTCAAAACACTATACTGAATAACATGATATGATCAAGGTTGTACAGATCCAGAGGGAGCATCCTAACATGGAATATTCATAGAGAATTGTTTCCACATTTGTACGTTGAGAAATGCAGAGTAGAATACAGGTAACAAGAGCATTGTTGAAAGAAGGCACAATGTGAGAAAGGCACATAGTATTAAGAAAGCACATAGAAGCGGCTAAACAAGACCTTTTTAGAGAATAGGAAGAAGTACAAGATGTATGTAAAATAAATAAGTGTCATCCCTTCTTTTCCAGGCCAAAGTAAATATTTTATCTCACAAAATAATCTACTAATTGTAAGCAAAGATTTGTATAATTTTTTTAATTTATAAAGATATCACTGGCAATATTTAAAACGCCAACATTGATGAGGGGTATGTTGGATTCTGAGAAACTTCTTAAGGGATATAAAAAGAGGCCAAGAAACTATTTCAATTGTTAGAAAGAGAGAAACAAATAGCTGTAATTGGGTGACAGAGAATGAATAAAGAAATCAACCATAGTAAAAAGGCCGAATGGAGTAGGTGCAATATACTTCAAAGTCTAAAATATCAACTATCTGCATTTTGGAGAAAGTTTATTGATCCTTGGTCTAGACTACTTGAAGTCTAGTGATAATTTATAGAGAAGAGCACAATGTAGGAGTAATTTTATGAGTCAGGTTGCAGCATGTCTGCATATATGAAACTAATTTGTCACAGGATAAAAGATCAAAACATTCATGTATATTGGCTTCTTTTTATTCTATAAAGTAAAAGGTGAAGTTATTTACTGAGAATAAGAGGGAGGTAACAAGGGCTTACAAAGAAAAGTTAGTCCTTTGAGAAAATATTTTGAGAGAATGGCAGAAAAAGACAGGCACAGAAATATCTAACCTTTTCCAGCTGTCCCTGAGACCAGACGAGCCTAGAAAACACAGATAAGCATAGCACTTACCAGGTCAGTTCCATATAAGTGGTCACTTCTCTTTCCACAGACCATAAAAAGATCCAATTTATGAGTAGTAAAATATCAATTCCAAGAAACTACTTCACTACAAATTGATTTCAATTGATTTTTAAATTTTAGGTATTTTACTACATTGTTTGAATGTAAGAAGATGTAGTTGTGGTTTTTACTAGGATTACAAATAGTAGGTAAGTGCAATGTATTCAGTAAATGTAAAAAAGAGCAGAAGGACCTGAAAACTGTCACGTTTTCAAGGATAAACCATGTCTTTATGAGAAAATAGAAAAAAATGTATTATTCTACACAGAGATGGAGGAAAGATTCAAATGAGGAAAAAGTATTCACGCCTGAATAATGTGAAGTAACTACATTGTGATCTTTAAGAATTTTACACATTTTTGTGTTTGTTTTTGTTTTTCTGTTGTTATTGCTATTGTTGTTTGGTAATGCTGAGATTAAAACCCAGGGCTTGAAACCACTGTACCACTAAGTTGCATTCTGAGCCCCTAAATTTCATTTTAAATTGAGAAATAAAATTGTGTATATTTATGGAATCATATGTATTCAACTCAGGTTAGTTAGCATATTCATTATCAAAAAATACTTCTTTGTGATAAGAACACTGAAGAAGATGTGATTATGGATTGTGATGTGTCCATTTGAGTAAGAACAACCTCGCAGATCAGTAGAGCTCTGGGTGAGTCTGGATGATCGACAGCCTTCCCATTGAGGAGGAAGACCCATCTGCCCTGGCTGTGAGTGGTACTAAACAGAGGCTTGTAGCCTGGATGGAATAAAAAGGGAAGAAGAAAGAAGTTTCCCCTTTTGCTTTTTCAGAGGAGCTCCCGGCTTCACCATCACCTTTAGACATTCGACTCCATTCCCTTCAGTCTCCTAGTGAGGTCTCTTCAGCTTTCCAATGCAGACCCTTTTGTTTTCTGACACAGTCTCAAGGAGTTTCTGCAGTGAGGTTCAGGCCCTTGACCTTTAACTGGATCCTCTGGCTCTCCACTATAGAGACAGTGATTTTGCATTCTTCCATGCCTGACTCATCGGCGGCTATTTTAAGCCTACTTTGTTTTACATATATACCTGGAATGTCTGAGAAAAGCTGAAAGGATTGAGCAAAGCCCAAGAGAGAAGCCATGAGGGCTGTAAGCACTGACAATGCTGTAGGAGTGTGGCTGCCCAAGTCTTTAGAAGTTCACTTCTCACCTCACCACAGCTGGCCTGAAGTACTAGGCATGGAGCTACAGAATTTAATGTTCACCCTACTGTGCTTCAGTCTTGCTTTGGTCCCATTTCTTACTATCACACTCTTCCTCTTTTAGAATGGTAATATTTATCCTGTACCATCGTGTGTCAGCAGTGTTTAACTTTCTTTTTGATTTTTACAGAAACTCACTGTTAAGAGGATACCTTAAATTTTAGAAGAAACTTTAGATGGAATTTTCAGCAGTGATGGAACTGTTAGGACTTTGGTGATGCTTAAAGATGGGTTAAATGCATTTTGAATGGAGATGTCAATGCATCTTTTGGGTGAATATCATAGTTTAGACCTACAATAGACCTCAGAGCCTCCAGTATTTGAAAGGTGATTGGATTATGGGACATTAGGGCCCACTGTGGGCATGACCTGGAAGGGCCTATACATTTCCCTTCCTGGCTCACCTCTTGTTTCTCTGTTTCATGGTTGCCATAAGGTGAGCAGCTATTCTGCCATTCCCCTGTGATGCCATCCCGTCTTGGAGATAGCCATTTTGGACTGAAACACGAGCCAAAATACGTATCTCTTCTTTGCAGTTGCAGGTGTCAAGTATATTGTACCAGTGATGAGAAAATTAACTAAGACAGAAGAAGATCTTAAATGCTTATGTGTTTTTACTAAACATTTTGCAGTTGATGAAAAATTATCATGAGTACCAGGTATATGTGCCTAATTCAAATTAAAGATCAGAAAATAGGATAGATGCTTAATTATCATCCTTTACATATGTATAAATTAAGTTGTGGTGTTAATGATTTTAAAAGAAACAGCTGAATACATTAAAAATGCGTAACTAAAGCATTTATACCTATACAATACTTTACATACATGCAAGTATTGATATCTCAAACATACAAATTTAATCAAGGATTTAATGACAATTAAAAATTAATATTTAATCTCATGAAATCTTTACATAAAAACCCTCCAGATGTTGTCAAAGACAATTCTATAAAATTTGTGTCTCCCTCTATTTTTGTTATGATTAAGATCTTAGCTGACAAGTAAGCTTGTAATGTTTATGTTTTATATTATAACCTTAGATAACAATGACTATAGTTCACACATTTTCTATTTCATTTATTATCTTATATAGTAGAATTTCCAAAATTATAATTGGTTTCATGATGCCTTTTTATATTTTGACTTTAGTGTTTGAAAAGTATAGTAAAGCTATATAGAGACATGTACAAAGGATTCTAATTTTAAGCACTCTATTGGAAGCGCCATAGTTGTATAAACAGACCCCAAAGCTAAGTATAGATTGGTACTCCAGGATTTCCCCGCATGTAAGCCTTCAGTCAGTGCTCCCCCTCAAAGTAAGGGCTGTGTCAACCTCTATCATCTGGTGCAAAGTTTGCTGAGAGAAAAGATTTTCTTTGCAATTAATCTCGAAAAACTGAGTGAGTATGTATATTCTTAGCTCCTCACAAGACAGCGGAGGGTATTTTCAGGGTAAATTCCTTAGTCTGACTTTCTACAATGACTAAGTTCACTGGATAATTACCACTAGAATCAGCTCATTTTGGGTTGTTACGCAGCGACCAGAAATAAAAAGCCTCATTTAATGGCAACCCTTCAAAAGCATTGCTCAAGAGTCACGATGAAGTTCTAATTATTATGTGGTGTATTTCTCAAATAAAGCCAGAGTCTTTGAAGCCAAAAAGAGCCTACATTCCATGTCCCTGTATTAATGAAGATAAAAATTCAAGGTTTATACATTGATGGCAACTACAAAAGCTTTGTTAAAACAATAGCGTTACTCTTCTTCTCCATAACAGTGATGCTTCTGTTATACAGCTTCACAGAAGTTTGACAGATTGAACCAAGTTGACGAATGACTTGATATTAGAGGTGCAAAATAGCAGAGCCGTTCACGTCATTCTAATGCAGCTTGTCATATTTTCCAGACCTTTTGAAAGCCGAAAACAAGTCTCTATGTGTACTGTGTGGTAGAGCAGTGCATTCTCACAAAGCACACTTAGAAAGGATGCAGGCCCTAAAATTCTTAACAGCAAATTCCCATTCATTCCCCTACTCTAAGCCAGAGGCTAGTCAAAGAAAGTGAAGTAGAATGCACTTGTTGCGTGTTCATGATTTGTACATAAGTTGTGGACAAGGAGTTAAAATATTTGTATTAGTGGAGTTGAATGGAGGGTTTCATTCAGGAAAACATTTGTGAAGCCTCTGTTACGAATAACTATAAAATATATACAGAGTCCACCAAAAAAGTATACATACTTCAGGAAAAGAAAAATAGTTAGATGTTTTTTCAACAGATGGTGTTTCCCCCGTATGGGGGACTCCAGAGGATGTCATATATAGCAGAAAACCCATGACACTGCCATCCCTTAGAGAAAAAAATTGAAAATGCATGTGCACCAATCCTAGTGACCAAGGTTACCCAAGCAGCAATTCACTATGCAACTGTCTGGAAGCTGATGGTCACCACTGTGAGCACCTTTTGGAACTGTAGAAGCCAATGGTAACTTGTGTTAATCTCATGATGTCTCAATAAATTTGGTATTAAATATTTATACAAGTTTTTCTTTTCTTGAAGTGTGTATATATGTTTGGTATAGCCTGTAAAACTTAGTATAAATAATGAGGCAAAGAAAGTTTTTACCATACATGAAAGGGCAGGTGTTAAAATTAATAGCTGCTAAAGACTGGATGACAAAATATAGATTTGGGTAGCAAAGGATGTTCTGGGAGCAAGAAAAGTAAAATACTCTAGTTTTAGAATTCTCTCCACTGCTCTGTCTCCACCATCTCTAAGTTTCCAACAATGTAAAAGTATTTGTCCCTATTTTCCCACTAGATACCTTTTCTTTTTGAGTGTGTTACATAGTCCAACTCCATCAGTATGCTGTTTCTCTAGTTAGAAGGTATATTTCTTTTTCTTTTTCCATCTTTTCTTTGAATATTTCCTTCTGAATTTATTTTCCTAAAAAGCCTTTCTTAATTATATGCACTATGTTTATATTCTTCTCCAAATGTTTCCAAAATATTTAGGTGTATATCTCATTCAATTTCTCTGTCCTGGTTATGACTGTTTTTCTTCTTTAGAAGAAAACGCCACAAAGAAATACAATGTTGCATTGAGGTTGGTGTTAATTAGTATCTAACACAAAAGAAGTATTCCAAGAGATTTCCAGGTCACTAAAGACTTAAATATTGCTTCTGAAATGAAGGTTGCTAGAGGCGAAAACTGGAGAGTCAGAAATTCTTAGTGTGAGCCTCAGATCTATCTCTGAGAAGCTGCTCTCCTGAGTAAATCATATCTGAAGTCATGAACGAGTGAAGCGCAGTAATCTGAAGGAGATAATGGAGATTGGCTATCAAGTGACTCTATTTAAAAGACAAAAAATTATTATAGATAGGTTGCATCATTGTTTACTGAAGAATAAAAAGGGAAAATAATATCTCCTATTGCCATAAAACAGAGGTAATGACATCAGAAGAAAGGGTTTTGAGAAGAGATTTAAAATGGGTAAGCAAGGCAAGAGAGGAACAAATAAAACGGAATGTTGGCTCTAAAAAGTGACTTTGAAATGGATAATTTCCAAGCATCAGACTATAATCTATTAAGGAGTAATAAAAATTAAAACTATAGGTAAATTAAATGTAGTTTGTGCTTTCCATAAAGTTGGAGAAGATAGAAGACAGTCTTGATACGAATATCTGAAAGCATGTAAACTCAAGTTTTTGCTTTGTTTTGTCCCGTTTTCCCTTTTTCATTTGGTTTTGCTGTTGGATAAGGCAGATAATATAATCTCTCACAAATTAAAATAGAGTAATTGTTGTACTGACATCCTTTATTTTGTTTGTTTTACATATTAAAATAGCAAAAATGTTATTTTGCTATGTAACATTTCTCACATGAACACTTTTATTCAAGTCATACACCCAAAATAAAAACATTTCACACTGTCATTTTTGTTCATAAGTTGTTTTAAGCTGTTTGTAAATAACTGAATTAGTTGAGTGACTTGGAACTTTTATTAGGAAACGTTTTATCTCATAGTGTGCTATTACAATAGTTGTTTGATTGCCCTTACTTGCTATGTGTATTAGTATGTGAATTCAGTGCCACCAGGAAAAATCAAAAGCTACAAACTTGTGTTCAGAATCACCAAAGAAATTTGTAGCAATATCATACAAAATTCCCTTCTTGATGTCAAAACACAAGTAAAATTTTATGACTGCATTACTAGTCAACTGACTATAGTAAGAATCAACAAACTATGACTGTGGGCCAAATTGAGTCCAGCATCTTTTTTTGTAAATAAAGTTTTATTAGTAAAGAGCTACACTGATATGTTTATAGATCACCAATGTCTGCTTTCACATGTGTACAACTGCACGGCTGAATACGTGTGACAGACATTACATAACTCACAAAACCCCAAATAATTATTATCCACACAAAAATGCTGCATGTTACTGTACAGAATTTGTATATATATAATGAAGATAAATCTCAATCTCTAAATTAGATTCAAAATATATGGTTTCCCAGATTGTATTTGTTTATATTGCCATTATTAACTCAACAAATAAGTATTGAGCAACTTCTGTGAACCTGAATCTTTACTTGGTGCTGGAAATATAGCAGTAAACAAAACAAAATTTCAGTCCTCAAACAGTTTGCATGCTAATGGTAAACTAGATGACCAGCACTCAACAAATCAACAAAATAAATAGAAGATATATTTTGAAAAATAATGTGCATCCCAAATCATCATATTTGCTATGGATAAAACAAAATTGAAAGAGATTAACAAGTACCTATTTACCACTATGTATCATTTTATACTTTTACTTACATTGGTCTTGAATAAAATGAAATTATAAGCCAGTAAATCTAGTAAAACAAGACCAATTTACTCCTAAACTCAAAGGCTTGTGTACTTGACACTGTCAGTTCAAATACCCATTAAAATACTCTAGTTCTCCTCACTTTTAATTTGTGCATGTTTCTGAGCCCACAATTCATAACAGAATGAAACCAGAAAAGAACTGTTGTATGAAAAATTAGTTTCCACAGGAAAATACACCACATTAAGCTAGTCCCTATAATTCTTCCAAAATTCTTCAATATTATATGAGAATGGTATATTTAATATAAAAATGTTTATGCCTGGGTAGTAAATAATAATAGCTCAAGAATAATAGCTCAGCACATTTAGAAGGCAGGAGACACACTATGATAACATTACCAATTTTCCAAACATTTCCTAATCTCTTCTTTTCCCAACTAAAAAGGAAGTACTGATTTAAAAGTGTCCCAAAATAAAAAAGGAACTTTAATTGAGATATAAATGAATACTTTTCATATTATTTTAATCTAACTATATACTTACCATTAACAAAAGTCCCCTGTGTTCTTATTATTTTTCCAAAGACATTGCCAGAGCAGTGGTTCTGCTATGGGCAAGAAATAGAAGAATTTGAAAAAAAAAAACTATTGTATTAGGTCATACACTGCCTCCAATTATAAAAAAAATAACTTTTTATCACTTCTTTAGTATTTTCTGTGTTCAATAACTGTAAACCTTGTTAAAAATGTTAACTGTTTCTAGGCCTTTGAGTGCACTATTATGAGTTAAAAGCAAGTTGATTATAGATCAAGACTCTAGGAAATCACAAGAACTCCTATAAAGTTGTACAAAATGAAAACCTGTTCCTAGTGTTTTACTTTGCTTAGCTGAAGTATACTTAGCATGATTCAAAAATATATAACTTTTCCCAGATTTGTAAGTATTCATTCTCTAGTTAGAGCTATAAAAAATGATTAAGCTCCTGAAACTAATAACATAACAAGAAAACATTTAACAAGATGAGGAACAAGGTTCTGCTTCAGGAGGAATTACTAAAAATGTGCTGGAATTTCAAGAACGCCATTATCAATGTGATAGCTGTTTATGACATCCCTAACAGTATCTGAGGAAATGCATGTACAGAAGCAAGAGGGCAAATAATAGGAAAGAAAATTGCTGGGCATAAAGGGACAAATATACTTTCTATTAAGAAGATTTTATGTGCTTCTGATAATAATCATATTTATTTCCTACAACATGAGCCACATATAAAGTAAGTTATAGGATAATGAGTTGTAAACAAAATAAGACATTTGTTTCCACTTATCCTGTCAATAGTTTTTCTGAGTACACAGTGATATTTATACATGAAATTCAAACAAACTGTACCAGAAATAAGTTATCATAAAATACATACACTCAAGAAATAATGTTTTGAAGAGTGGAATTTCTCAAATTACTATTACCAAATGCTGCATCAGTCAAGACTGAGAAAAAGAAATAAAAATCACTTCAGAATTCAAGCAGGGGGAGATTTACTACCTAAGGTTTTAGAAGATCACTGGAGGAGCAAGAATTGGAATCTGAAAAGCTTGTCCTGAGCTAATACATTCAAGGACACAAAAATGAAGTGGAGGTCAGTGTGATACTTAATTGTGGTGTCAACTTTAATAGATTATAAAAGGTAGAGCAGATTAGTGGAACAAGTTCTGAGTGGGTCTGGATGACTTGTAAACTGAAACTGAGAAGGGAAGACCCACCCTGATGGTACTGCCAACCAAAAGGCCTTGTAGCTTAGATGGAATGAAAAGGGAAACAAGAATAAAGTCTTCCCTTTTGCTTCATCTGAGGATCTCCAGTCTTCCCCATCACCTTTGGGGCTTCATCTCCAGTTCCTTCAGGCTACCAGTATGGACTATTCAGCCTTCCACGGCAGACTCTTCATCTTTCCAATATAGATGCTGTGGTGATCGCCACGCCTTGAACTTTTGACTGGTTCTCTGGCTCTCCATGGTGCAGATAGACCTTTCACATTCCTTGATCCCTAGCCCCACAGATGGTTACTGTAAGCCTATATTGTAAATTTTATTGTAAATATTATATTACATCCATTCCTCTGGTGAACTCTAACTGGTATAGTCAGGAAGCTGCGTCTGATCTTGGCTCTGCTGCTTGCTGCCCCGGGCCCTCACACTTACAGAGCTGGTGTTTCAGCACTCACATGTGGCCCGCGGGTGTGCAGGCCGTCTCTTCTGTCTGACATTGCTTAACTATAGTCACCAACAGGAAGATGACCCTGCCTTGCTTCTGAATTTCAAGAGCTTGTACTAAGCTACTAGCAAGAAAACAATATAGATAAAGTCAAATGAGAGTGGACTAGAGATAGAAACTGAAAGATTTAAAGCAAGTAGTAGACCTCAAACTCTTACCCAATATTCCAAAATTCAAAAACTCTGAATCTGCAAGACTTTCAAAAAAATAGCTCACTTTGTAAATCTGAGCCAATATGAAATATTTCAGTATTAAAACCTGGCCTGAAAATATTGTAAGGCTATATTTTATTTTTATTCATCTTTCTAATGACAATATGTATATGATCCAGTGTGTAAATGTCAATTTATTTGAATAAAAGGTGACTTGAGCTTCTGAGACTGTTATGAACTGTAAGTAGAAATTACAGCAAGTATTAGAAGGTCAAATATCATATTGTTCTGAGATTCACAAGAAATAGATATTTTACCCAACATCTGCTTAGTATGACTCTTCAAAACAGCTATAATAATTACAAGGCAAAAGAGAATCAGAGTGGTCTTAAATCTCCAGCATAGCTTCTTCCTTCCTGCCACATTAGGAATATTCTAGCTCTATCCTACGCATCCTCCAAACACATGTGCAGTCCCAAAATTAAATTATAAGCTGCGTCTATTTTAAATGATTTAGATCACGTAATATTTTAGGGAGTTTTGCCTAGTGTACTTATATATTTCAGGTTTTCATGATGTTATCAATCCTAGGCAACAAACCCACCTGTTGAAACATTATAAAGACAAAGATTCTAACACTAATATATGCCATTAATTTGCTACCAACAGCTAGATATTGAATATGTTTGTAATAATTGACTTTTTGTGTGTGTTAATGATTTGACCAAAGCACCACTCTCTGCAAAGGAAGGGAATAAACTTCTGAGCAGTTGCATATCCATTTTTGTCCCAAGGTGTATGCACCACATTAACTTTCTAAAATCTGAAATATCTTCTGAATTACATCAGGCTCCAAGGATTTAAAATGAGCCATTTCAGATTTACCTTAACCACAGTACCTTGCTTTGCTTTTCAATGTATAGATAAGCTTCTATACATATTTCTCCTTTCAAATAACAGCTTTCCTATGTATAATCTAACATTATGTATCCTTGGTAAAAAGAAAGATTACCTTATAACCTCAAAATGGGAGGCTTGAAATTACATACATTTCTAGATTTCTGCTCTAGAAAATCAAGTGTCATTATTGTTTTGTTTTTTTTTTTTCTTTTTGGTACTGTGGATCGAACGCGGGTCCTTGTGCTTGTGCAGCAGGTGGCGAAACCACTGAGCTAAATCCCTGGCCCAATTGTATATTTTTTAAATTGGGATCTGTATTATACTTACCAGAAAATATTTTTACTCCGATTCTTTTATCTCTGATTTGGACCTGGCTGATGACTCTCAGCCTGGAAACTTGGGTCCTGTGAAAATAGAACCCAGAGCCCAGGAACTTCAACATATTAAATATCTAGTGTGGTATTTAAAAAATATATATAAAAACATTGATAACCAAAATGTTTGTTAAAAAATTCAACTTGTCCATATGCCAATTTTAGAAAATCAGGGATATCTTAGGAGGTATTAGAAATTTGCATTTTTGTTAAACTCCATTGATGATCTCCATACACAACGTAATTTAAGGACTAATAGTCTAACTGAACCATGCATGTATAAAAATAAAGATGCAGAAATTTATTAAAATGTTAAGTACATTTGTTTTAACTTGGTAATATCATCATAAATTCTGTATGTTCACTTATTTTATTTCATTTTTATGTGGATTTTCTTGGACAAAGAAGTAAATCAAAATGTATAAATTATATTTGTCACATTCTATATCTGCCTGTCCTCTCAAAGCCTCATGTGATCATGGGTATGGCTTTTGTGTGATAATTGGATCATGGAGATATGATGCTCATAAGTGGATTAGACCACAGATGAGTTTACAGCTAAATGTGATGTTGGGAGATGAATCCTGGCCTGAGGAACTGTGTAACTGGGGTGTGGTTTAGAGGAATCTAACACCCCCATCTCTCTTCTCTTCATACCTCTGTCGCATGAGCTCTTTCTCCTCTGCCATGCTCATCTGCTCTGCAGCCCTACCTTGGAGACAGCCAAGTATGAACTGAAATGTCTACAAACTGTGAGACCAAATATACCTTTCCTCCTTAGAGTCGTGGGTGTCGGGGACAGTGCTTCAGTGATGAGAAAGTAACTAATAGATTATCTATAGGACTTTACAGATATGTGCTTCAGAAGACATGGGACAACAGAAGATGGAATGAAGACCATCTCTGTCACACCCTTTAATGTGCTTCTGAGTACTGATAAAAAAATAACAAAACCAATTTTGAAACTGAATTTTGTCTTAAATTGAACAATCTTTTGGTAACATTTAATCTTTCATTAATATTTTACGTAAAAACAATACTTAATGTTAAATTATTTTTAAATTTACTTGGCTAAATGATAATTAAAAGTTCTTCTCAGTATATAACAGTCAATAATTCCAAGATTTTACATTTGTTCCTATAGAAACACAGAATCTTTCTCTTTTAAATTTACTTGATTTAATTTTGATAGATTGGTTATTTGGTTGTTGAATTGAAAGTTGAATAATTTTGGATACAGTTACTCAACTAATCCTAATTTTATCTTGGATCAAGAAAAGAGCTCAATTATAGTCACTGTAAGCAAAATAATGAAAATTTCTTTATGTAGCACTGGCCTCTTCTAATCAGAGACTTTTCCTAAAACTATTAGTCCTTATCTTAAATAAGAACACACAGGGATACTTAGTAGAATTCAGTGATATTGTTTTATTTTTTGTCTTTGGGTTGATTATTTTAGGTTATAAATAGCTTTAAAATATTTTCTTGTATTTATTTTGAACATATGCAAAATTATAATTTAAAAGGAGGTTTTCATCTTCATTAGTTGACATTTATGGTATGCAAAGTGAATCTTTCCAAGGGACTTTAAATAGAGGACCAGTCACCACATAAAGATGTGGATTACTGAATCATTCTTAAAATCTTGATTTTTATTAACATATAAATCAACTAAAGATATATGTATCTTACTTTAGGAAATATATATTAGTATCTGTATGTATATATTGGTGTGTGTGTATTTAAATTTACTTTTCTAAATCAAGCATTGTGCTAAACATGGGGATTGAGCAAAAATATATCCTTTATACCTCAATAAAGGTAATTATAATATGGTTTAATTAATTTTCATATTATAAATTTTATTGAAATACACGAGTTACTTACTTTTGAGATGCATGCAGAAACCTCAAGTATTACCAAAGTAATTATATTTCAGAGGACACAGGAGCTATGTGTCTTCCAACTATCTCTTTTGAGATATGGCACTTTTAAAGCCAGAGTGTACAGTGATTGCCTAGTCCAGGGATGGTGAACCTTTTAGAGATGGAGTGCCACACTGCAATACAAAACCCACTTAAGTATCTTAAAGTGCCAACACTTTAATACTGAGGTTTTGGTTAAGAAAAACCAACTGATACATTAGCAAATTTTCTCTGAAAAGAAAAATATAATAACTCTCAAGCTACAGGTTCACCACCACTGGCCTAGCCTGGCTCCTTTGATGATTCATAGATCATGGGTCCCTAGGTGCAGCTGATGTTTTCCATTGGACTGGGCTGAGCAAATTCAGCATCATAAACAGAGGAAATGACTAGTCATTTACTTTTTCCTCTAACTGCTGGGTGCCCCTGCTGCTCTCTGGGATTTCTGTTAGTTTTGAAAGGATAATGCAATGGTAGACTCATGAGATCTATAATCTTAGAGTTGGAAAGGGCATAAACGATCACTCACCACTTCCCCATTGCAGATAAGGAAGCTGAGGTGGTGAGGCTCAGTGACCTCGCACAAACTCCAAGTGTGGGTTGGCAGCAGAACCTGTGCCAACACTGAAGCACCTAGACCTCTTGACCAGCCTTTTCTTATGCTTTGATGCCTGTCTCTAAGGACAGCTATCTCTAGCTCATTCTAGGCCAGGCAGGATTGTGGAGACCACCTTCTAGATGATGATCCCTTCCCTAGCGTAGACTCTCAAGAGTGTAACCAAACCAATCATTGCTGCTAGGACTTAACAACAATTTAAAAACAGAATCAAGCAATTCATGAAGACACCCAGAGATAATTTTTTAATTAGTACATATTGTCAGTGCATAATGTTTGCATTCATCATGGGGAGTTGTTACATAGATAGATAGATAGATAGATAGATAGATAGATAGATAGATAGATAGATAGATATGACATATATATCATATCATAATTATTTTTATTTCCTCCTCCTTTCCTCTCCCTTTCCCTTACCTCCAGAGTTTTAATATAACTTACACTCTTACAAACATGTGGGACACATTACTTCAGAAAGAACTTGGGGGAGTTATATATTTTTTAAAAAGGAAATGATAATGTCATGTTTTGATTCATAAAAATTATGATCTGTAGGACCACAGCACTGCTAGAGCTATATTCAGTACAGCCTTATCAAGTCTCTATCTGAGGTGTGGAATTAGTCTATAGTCTAACAAAACTTGCTAATTCCATTTAGAGTATATTTTAGAAAAATTTGGGAGGCCTTAGCTGGAAGGAAGGAGCAGTGCTTTAAGGTCGATCATGTGAAAGCAGTCTCTCACAAAAAAAGCCATCTGTTCTCCTCCAGTTCTTCATGATGGAGACAGATACTCATGTAGACCAAAACCAGATCACAATCTCTGAGTCTAGCACATAATTCCATTTTATACATTTTTTCCCACAGTGCTGAAATAACCTGATATTCTGGAAATAGAAATACAGTGCAGGCCAGAAGAATATTCTACTTTGTTCATTTTAGAAGTCATTTTAGAAGTTTAAAGTGCTTTTCATTATTTTAGCAAATTTGACTACTTAAGGCAATGCTGTTGTATCATATGGATGCCAACTGCAGCATTATTGGCAACATTAGTTGTTGCATATAACTCCTTTTAATTCAATGTAAGTATACATAAAGCCTTTACATGTTAAGATATATATTATTTCAGAGTTAGTTGCTTTCCTTTTTGTTTTACAAAACATTATATTGATTTTTAAATTTCATGGATAGCTCTATGATATCATCCATGAATTTCATTTCCGCCTCATGAGCAGGATCTAACAAGATACTTGTTTTAAGAGAGAAATATTGGGTTAGATGACAGTGAGAGCAATATAGTCAGTCAATTATTGCATGGATCAAAATTTTCTACATGACCTTTTCATTAAAATGTAATTTGTGTAGCTAACATACAATACTCTGGCATTTTAATTTGACCTTAACTTCTCACACATAATAAAATTAATTATGGAAATACTAATTCTTCTTCTCCCTATGTAAAGACTTTGGCAAAATTGCATGGAACACTTTTAAGCGATATTCTATGAAAAAGAAAAAAAGTACAAATCTTCAGGAAAGTAAGTGCATCGAACTTGCTATGTCTCACTACAGTGCTCTGGCCCCCAGAAGACTGAGATTAATTAATTTGTTTGAAAATTAAATATTTTTTTGTTTACAGATACCAAGGCCATGTCAGAATTTCAGCAGGCTAAGTTCTTTCCTCACCGCATGTAGTTAAGTTCTTTATTCATCAGAGTGCCCAGGAACCCAGGAGGACAGGCTGAACCCACAAAACTACATTGGGAAGGGTTTGGTACATTTGAATGGGAGAGTAGGGAATGTTATATCATAATATGGAATTAATTAATATAATAAATTCATATAATAAATTGTCTATTATAGTATATTAATTATTAACATATTCAATATAAATTAATATAAACAGCTGAGCATTTTAAACTTTCTTTTATTTTAAATCATCTGTAAGTTTCACTAGTATAGATATTTTACTATAGAAAATAAATTACTGCTGGGGGATTTAGCTTAGTGGTTCCACCGCCTGCCTTGCAAGCGCAAGGACCCAAGTTCGATCCCCTGTACCCCCCAAAAAAGAAAATAAATTTCTGATTTATTTTATCAGTTTTATTACCTCTGCCAAATAGGATTATTGTAAACACATGGAAGTTAATTGAAATATTTTAATCAAAATTTTATACATTGTCATTTTCATATGGGCTGAATTCATGATATGTTCAAATTAAATATTAGAAATACTGACTATATATTTAACCGAAGATCATATGAATTACAAAATATTTGACCAAATAAATAAACTTTCCTATTTTCATACATTTTCAAACAGAATGTTAGTACAAAATATTTTGAAACACTTATATATGGTTTTATATTTCTCAAAACTGGTTGAATATAAAAACGGGTGAATATTCCTCAGAGCTAGGAAGGTGATAAATGATTCAACTTGCCTCATTTTTTCTCTCCTATACTACCTCTTAAAAGAAAAAAATAATTTTAACCAAACTATAAATAATATCTGAAGCAATAAAGGTAGATGATAATGTGTTTCTCAGTAATAAGAATTTGATGTGCAGAAAATCGATACATCCTGATACATACATGATTATAGGAAAGGTGGTACATCTTATTTATCCTGGGCTAATTATCTAGGGACTATTTTAATGAGGCTATGTGCTCCAAAAATACTAGAGATGTAATAGTGAAGAAGACTAGCTCCTATTCTGTTCTTAGTAGGAATACTTTCCTATCTCAGCACACCAAATGCCTACTATTTGATAAGCGAGGCCAACCTATCAATAAGAGTTAAGCAATGATATGAAATGGTTCCATTTCTCATGTACATCACTCAGATTTCTATGTCCACAGTCTGATACTTATGAATAAGAAGAGATTTATGTCAATCATGTAATTTTTCTGTCAGAGGCACACTAATTGTTGATCAATTTAACAGAAGTAAAATTTTGTCAGCAAATATTATCAGGTTATTCAATAACAGAAAGGTGGACTCAAGTGAAACTTGTTTCATATCTGAATTCAAAAAGGAGAAACAAATTTCAGAATTATAGCAATTATCACAGTTGGTATTCTCTAAATGTAAGGAATGAAAAATAGTGAGTAATTGTCTAGTTCTAGTTTTGCCTAAGGAAATGCCTGTGACACTTGGAAACTTGGTCCTTTAATTCTTTGTCATTTATTTTTTCTCACATACTTTTTTTTACTATGTTACTCTTTTTGTTATGGGAAAAACTGTCTAGAAATATGTCAACTTCAAGAAGTCTTTTTGCTATGGAATAATTTTTCTTCATGTTACAGTTCATTTGGAAATAAGATAAAGCTTTTATAAAATTACAATTATGTATATTTTTCTCGTGTAGGAAAAATAATTATATTAATTCAGTAGGAACATTTTCTCTCTCTAACACTTGCATAATCAAGCAGTGCCCCCCTTAGTATGAAGCACTTTCCTTGGTGTGTATAATTTACTGTGAGAACGGGCTGTTCCGTCACTTGCCAAGTGGAATGCCCTGACATCTTATTGTTCCTTTGCCCTGGTGCTCCTTGTTAACTGGAGGTCATTATTTCCATCTCCTTTGTCAATTACTGACTTCTCATAGGATGTTCTGATCCCAGTCTCCTTGTGACCTAGGACTACATCATCTCAGCCATCTTCATCTGAATTTCAGACTATACACTTTATGTCAATGTTCTTTAACACAATCTGAGTAATACATTACGTCAATTACATCCACAGAAGTTTAACCTGACAATTTAGTCATGTTGTAGCTGGCCTTACCTGTAATATGATGGATTCAATGCTTGAGTTGATTCAATCAGACATTGAAATTGTAAAAGGATAAGACCATTCACTTTGCATTAATTTGCACCATTTCTAAGCCTTTAAAATTGACATACCTTGAAAAGTGCCCTACATTATAGATTTTCTTCTGTACAGGTGCCAATGGTAACTTTGTATGCTTAATTCTGAGGGGCAAAGTAGAGTAGGTGAAAAAGGATAGCCTGCATTTGGCAATCATGTTGAGTGATTTTTCAGTTCATTAAGCCTTAGAATTTAAGCTGTTCTAAATAAGACAAATGTGTTCCCTTTCTCCCAATATATAAAGTATAATTACCTCAAATTACTTTCTTGGCTATTTCACATATTTTTTAAGATTATGAAAGGTGAATGAGTTAACATTTTCGAATCTCAGTTGTTGACTTTAGTATTCCATCACTTTTGTGGTGTAGGAGCATGTGTGCTTGTGTATGTTGAATGAACGTGCATGGTATTCCAGTTTACATGCATACCTACCCATAGGGAAGGTATCTGTTCTATCATGAACTCCTAAACTATGAACATTAGGAAAAGTCAACTCAGGGACTTGACTTTCCAATGCATAAGTTGTACTAAGAACCTTTGGAAAATAATAGTTCTTGGATAAAATTATTGTCACCGGTAAAGGATCATCTTTATGCATATAACTTATAAAAGCTTAAAATTTACTGTAAATACTTGTGATCTATGCCAAGCAATAGAAAAACAATATCATCATTTCAAAATTACCCTGTACCTATGTAGGTTCAATGACTTTTCCCTCATCGCGAGCTTAGTATTTTGAGGCCAGAGTGCCAGGCTACTCTAATTAAGTTAAAGGAAAATGATCTACTCCTTGGTATTTCTCGTTAACTATTTCTCCTCAGGTAACCAAGTGGTTCACTCTCTCACTTCCATTTTTTGCTCAATGAAGCCTTTCCTACTGATCCTTTTAAAATACCACCTTCTATTCCAGAAAATTCTCTGCTTCATTTCTCTTCACATTCATTAAAGATGCCTACATACTATATTAAGTTTCTCACTTATATGCTTATGTTTTATCCTCTCCTATTACATTGAAGACCCCTTGAGGTCAGGAAATTTTGTCTGATTTCTTTGACTTTGTTTCCAATGTATGGATCACTGCCTGGAACATAGAAACATGGAAAAACTTGTACATTTGATTTTTATAATTTGTTTACTGATTGGTTTTCTTGATCACTTGTTACAATTAAATTTTCCTTTATTCCTGTGAATAAGAAATATTTGAAGAGAAAATATTTCAGTAATCTAGTACAGTTTAAGTATGTCCATGTGCAAACTTGTACAAACTGAGAGATTAAGAACTCTACAAATTCGCCTTTTAGATTTTTTGTGTTAGAAGTTCTAGGTAAGTGCCCTTCAGGGTACTCTAAATTTTTGATATAGTCATCATGACAGGATTTTCTTAAAGTTAATCAGAAATACAGAGAGGCATTTTCCCAAGTCCCCAATGAACTTTTCATAGATATAGTTCTAATTTCATTGAGATGTTTTAAATCATATCTGTGGTCTTCCTTAAGGCTTCTTTCAGATTTTTGACTCATTTTCAGATTTGAGGTTAGATCTTCAGCATCCACACACAAATGTGTAAGATATGCAAGGAGAATAAAATAGCAAATAAAGGAACACTGAAGCTTATTCATATGTTTTTCTTGAAAAGTCACAGAAAATGATGACTAAATGTATGGCTGTATGTATATCTTCATACTTAAAAATAAAAGTCACAATGCATTTAATTCTTCTGATTTTCAAACCTCTGCTACTTGCATGCAAATTTTTAAAATACAAAGCCTGCTATGTGCTCTTGCTATGGACTAATTCTCAATCTCCAAGCTTACAGAAGTTCTCAGGAGGATTTTTCTTTTTAAAAACAATGCATGTATATGAAGAACAAATCAGATCAGACTAATCTAATTCCCTCTGTGACAGAGTGACAAACCCTGTGGTTAAGAGGAAAGCAATAGATATAAGATCTTTATTTCAGTCAGGCTTTTAATTCACTCTCATATGACATTAATTAGGGAGCAGCAAAGCAGAGTTGAGATCCTGCTATTAAAGCCTGGTTGTACAACTGCTCAGAAGGTCACACTGTTAAGAGTACTTATTAATTGGTCCATGTTGCTCCGAGGACTGGGGGTGGATACTGAATGATGCTTCAGAATTTGTCCCAAGTCCATTACAACATCTTCATCAGTGACTAGGATGATTAAATAGAGCTCTTACTCTTTAAATTCATGGATAACATCAAACTGGTAGGGTTAACTGTCCTTGGAAAATAAACTTGAAATTTTAAATGACCTTCTTAAGATAAAGAAGTGCCTTCTGAAAACACAACAAAGGAGAGAATATTATGTCCTGGAGGAAAAAAAAATACTAGGGCAAACAGACAATAACAAAGAAAAAATTACTGCAAATGGAAAGTTTTACAATGGTATTTTCACCATCCGAAGGGGAGTTACAACAGTACAGTGTAATATATAGTTAAATTAGCCACAGACAGAATAATTTTAAAATACAGTCTTTTCAAATAACTTCACTGCAAATAAAAACGTAGACACAATTGCCTCTGAGTAAGATTGGATACTCTTATTTTTGAAGTTCGTCTATCAAATTGATCACTAAATTTCATCACTTATCAAATTATACAAAACTATTTTTTTATCTCCTTACCTAGCCACACCCTTAAATTCATTTCTACTTCTCTTAGAAGCCATTAAAAAGAATTTCTGACTAGTTATTGGCCATACCCATAATCTGAGCCTCTTGAGAGAGGAAGTGAAAAGGTGGTTGGAGCCCAGGGGTTTGGAGCCAGCATGGGCACCATGATGAAATTTGCCCTCTGTTAAGAAAAAGAAAAAACAGAAAGTAAAAGACTGCTGACACATAAAGACAACGCCACATCTTAATGATATCTTCAGTCTACATGTTTGTTAGATGGAGTGAGCATTTTTTTTCTTGACTCTATTTTGCCCAAACTTCCTCTCTAGATTTCTGTCATCTTGCCATCTCAGTTATTGTCTGAATAGTGTAATCAATGATTTTCTTCTTATGCTCCATCTCATGTTTGCTGATCAGTACTTGCTCCCACTTTGATTTCTGGGGTATGGGTATTCTGGCTACGTGCTAAGCATGAGTGTGGCATTGCGTTACCATTTAATATTACCGTGCTTCTAGACTTCTTGAGAACTGTGTGTTTTGACCTCAAACAAGACAATGACTTTTCAGTTTTGATTATTTGCCAAGATTTGACCTAGCACCTGACCTTGATTTCTTTTGTTTATTTTCTATTTCCAAATTGACCACCTGGCTACACACCTGTGAAATTCTGGTTTTCATTATCTTTACCCTACGTGTGCAGGACTGGTATTGAGCCCATGGTTGCCTCCTATGTGAATGTTGTAATAATATTTATTGCGATTAGTTTTTATTCCAAAAATATTGGTAAGCAAAAGCATTGTAAGATTGAAAGTGCACAAAAAAAATTCAGATGCAGTGAAGCTCCTTTTACTTCCTTTACCCTGTTTTATTATGTTTTTCCTTATAAGCTTTTGGCATAATCTTCAAGAATAAATAGTTATAAAATTTGATATATGATAAAATTATAACAAGATGACATTATAATGTGCTACACCTTGCTTTTACATTTTCTATTTAACCAGTGTTATTTCCTTTTATTTCTAGGTTTCTAAAATACAAAAATTGCCTTATCTATATCCCCTTATATTTGACATCAGCATTTATATATTTCCAGAATTAATTTAATTGAAATTTAAGTGATTTGAATTGAAATAAACCAAGAACCTGTCTTGATGACCTAGCAGTTTGATTGTATTTTCTTTCCTAAAATGGCCAGTCTTCAGGAAAATACCTATAATTTAAAATGTAAACCACTCAGTTTTCAGTTTTTTAGTGAAAAAATTAAGTTAAGCATAAAAATGTTTAGTAAGAATTATAGTATCTGTGATTTATATTTGCAAAAATATCAGTGATATCTGAAATCTTTCTTTCTGAGCCTGAATAATTGTTCTGCTTGATTTTGTAAGGAGAAAAAATTTTCACACCACTAGTATTTATAAAAGATAAGATAAACACTCATTATAAAATAATCCAAATGTCTTTACTTTTTTATGATTTTGATGTACATATAAATTCATAATTTGGGGCTTCCACCACTGACTTTCTTTTGCTAGATTGGCACTATTAAAGAAGTATATTTCTGATCAAAGAGCATAACTTTTAAAACATTTCAAAATAAAAGTTTTAGAGCATAAATATAATTTCTTTTCGTTATTGAAGAACAAACATTTACCAATGTCCTTAGAATCCTTTTATTATCTATTAGGATGTGACATTTCAAATTTTCAGACTAATTTATTTTTACTTCAGTCTACTTCTATTTTAAAACTCAGTTTCTAAAATATCAGAAGTTTTCCTTAAAAGCTAAAGTGCTTGGGACAACTTTTCTGTGGAAGGCAGTGCTTCTGTTATAAAACATTGGATCTTTCGGTTAAATAGAGATGTTTACCTGAAGTAAACATGATATAAGACTGAAAGCTTGGAATGGGCCTAGGATTTTATTAGGTTTTCCCCCAAAACAATCATTTTGAGTGAGGTGGCTGATGTAATCACTATTTTTGGGAAAAAAATGAAAAAGGATTAAAGGTAAAATATACTGAAGAATTTTATGTGTACACAACAGTGACAGAAAGAAAAATGAAACGGGTTAGAGATAAAAAATAAATACAGATATCCTGGCAGTCAGAAAAAGAATTGAAAAAATGGGCAATCATAGAAAAAAGAATAAAAAGAGTAATTTTCAAGATTGGGGCATTGTTATTCAGTGTTTTGGAGTACTCCATATTTGTGAAGAGATATGCCATCATTGTTCCTTATTCTTCATAGTGTCATAGTAACATGATAAGATAGACCCTCAAGACAAGTCATGTACTATAGATACAAAAAAGGAACAAACATAAATGGCTTTCCCTGAACCCTGGTGATTAGTAGGCAAACAGACAAAAAAAACAAGAATGCTTACAGAGCTAAAAAGAAATTGAGATCAATGCATTCTTTTATCATTTTGAATTTTCATTATTGTGTTAAAATATTTTCAGGTGACATGATCCTATTAGGTTAGGCGCTATGCTATCTATCTAGTTTAGTTGTTATATTATCAGAGAGAAAAGGCATTCCGGGGATGCATTTAGGAGGTGCAGTGTTAGGAGGACATGAAAAATCTGTGAAATGTTTTGAAAGAAGTTGCAGTATTGCTGTTGTTAGAAAAGGGAAGATGTATCAAGAAAAATAGAAGCCAGGTATGGTGGCGAAAGCCTATAATCCCAGTACTCAGGAGGCTGAGGGAAGAGGATCTGATCAAGGCTGGCTGAACTATGTAGTGAAGCACTGTTACACACACACACACACACACACACACACACACACACACACACCCCAAAAAACTAAGATCAACAGATTAAAGAATCTTTGCTTCTGGGAAGATTTTCTTGACCCTCTCCAAATTTCCCTGCCTCATAACAACCATTTTACATTCTTATAAATAAATCTAGATTCAAGAAGAACTTAATTACACTCATTTTTCACATGCTCTACTTCTTGCATTCAAGGAAGGCATCATACCTTATTTCATTACTTACAGTGCACATGACAGTATTCAAACTAGTGAGTACTAAATAACTATTGTTGGCTATTTGCTGAATTTTAAAGTGTTTTCTGAGTTACTCCAAATCTGTTAGTATAATTAGTAATTAAATTGTGTATCCATAGAACCTACTCTTCATTATGTGTTTATTATATATATATATAGCAACAATAGTTGCTTAGGATGGGGTAGAATACCAGCTGTCATACAGAGCAAAGAAATAGTTGTTATCTTTCCAGTAGAATCTGTTTTGAATGACATAATAAGGTAGATATATATGTACACATAATACCATACATATATGTATTATATATACATATACATATATTCACATACTATAGAGAGACAGAGAGAGAATTAAATATTCATGTAAAACACAAAAGCCTATGAAACAATCTATGCATATGCCCCACAGACTGGCTACAAATTCTAAATTATTAGCTACTTGTCTGCAGTGAGATAAAGAATTTAAGTCAGAAAATAAATCAGGTGTAGAAGTAAGCACGATATTTTGGCGAGTTGATTTTTCTTAGCAAGATGATCTTGTTGAAGACAGCACTGACTTGATTTATGTGCTGGCACACGTTCCTGATCTTGTGGATTGGTCTCCCAAGAAGCACTGCAACATAAAACTAACTCTCCTAACCTGCATGTCAAAGTGCCTGTGACCTAAGAGTACTTCTTTTACCAACTTCACGGTATTGACTCTGCATCTAATTACAAAGAGAGGTGATTGACTGACTTGACCGACTTGCAATTTTTCTGTACTGTACAACACTGAATCTGTGTGATGATATAGAAACTAAAATACATATCTTAGGAATGCTAATAGAAAAAAAGATGGCAAATGTATCCATCAGCATTTTCATGTAATTGTCCATACACATGCAAAGGATTTAGCATCCTAATAAGTAGAAAAAAATTGAACTGAAATTATAATAGAGACTATTTTGAACCACAAATTTTTGAATTCCACAAAAATGAACCATTGGATAGTTATCAATTATTGGCAAGGATGGAGAGCATGTGGAACTATTTCCAATATCTGAAAGGATAGATATAAACAGCTATTTTTTCTTCTTCTACCTGGTATCCTTCAAGACTGTTCTGCCATACTATCTCCCTTGAATTCCTTTACTGTCAATAATATTTAGATTCTTTTATTACTTTCTGAGTTGTAATCACTCATTTGGAACATTGATATAGCCTGTTTTTTATTGTCTTATTGTACATTCTGTTCTTATTCTTCTTCATTTCCTCAATAGGTAGCAAAATCCTTGAGAGCAGGAACTGTATCTCAATATGTATTTTATGCTTTGTTGTCATTGATCGTCTCCAAATTAAACAGTGCCCCTTATATTATGTGCGGTTAAGTCTGTAGTTGTAAATGACATTGAAGGATAATGATACCTATTTAAAATAGAGGGGAGGAGACTGGAGAGGAGAAAAAGATGTATTTTACTATACTGTGCTAAATGTATATATTGCTTGGGTGCTGAGAATACAAATCAGTGATCTGTTTACAGCTATACTTTATTCTTAGAATGTAAAGGGATGGGAATAAAAACATTCATGTATGCATCCCTGGGTGGGAGTGGAAAAGGCAGAACAAAATGTGATACCACACCACTAAAGAATATGAAAGCAAAAAGATGTTAGAAATAAAATCAGGGATCAATCATTTTATCAATGAGAAATCTAAAGCCCGTTGAAATTGTGAATTTGGCTAGCTATTCACAAATCCCATGTCTCTAACCACATTATAGGACAAACAGGAGATTTTAAAAGAACAATTAATTAAGTTAAAATTTCTTAACACTTGGACATGGTTATGATGTTACCCATAGAAACATAAGGAAAAAAGAATGTCGTTGAAAGAAGATAATTGCCCAAGTTAGAAACAAAGATCTCGATGTTTAAAGTTTTTAAGTGAACTGTATGACTGAGAGGAACTGAATCAACATTTTCTCCAAGTAGGATCTAGTTTCACCCTCAAATAGCTGGCCAGTACAGCTGATGGGCCTACTGTGTCTAATATAACCTTGTGACACACTGGTAACTACATACTGCTACTGGCGATGTGTTCCCACTGACTTCATGGTGCTGAATTACCGCAGGTATCATTTTCATTTTTTGGATCTTTGTATTTCTCTGAACAGTCAACGTGAGATTAAACTGGAAGCCAAGAAGTACCCATAAACTATGAATTCTCCGGAAATATGTTCAGATTTGGTGTCTCATAGAGTCAACTTACAATCATATTCTGCTATAATGCTGCATGCTATTTTGTGTTGTTTAGTAACAATAGAGTTTGAGTCAGTTTTACAAAGCCCTTAATGCTCATGTATTCAGGAGGGACTGAACTTCCACTATAATTCTGAATTTAAAAAGGCATTCTTAAGACTAGTTTTAAATTAATAGCTAGAATGGCTAAAGGCACAATTTTGCTAAATGCTCATAGTGCTTAATCTCACTCTTCTTAAATAAATATTCAAACGTATACACCCGATAAGTGTAGAAGAAAGTAGAAACCATTTAGATTCATATAGTCTTTAATGTATTTTCTCATATAATATTGAATGTTCTCATTTTGAGAAGCAGGTCAAAAGTTTAAGCCATGGTAACTTATAAACTTCATATTATTTCACAATAAAGCAAAATTGAGTTCTAAGGAATAATCTGTATTTTGATTTGAACTGCTTGAGACAATATACATTTACTACATTTTACAGCACTTTTGTGTGTATACATGTTCCAGGATATTTGCGAATGTTGACAGGTGAAGCTAGAGAGAAGTAACCGTCTCTCAAGACATATCTTCTGATGTTTTTTTACGTGATTTCAATGAAATAACTTGCCCTTTCTGCCCAATCTGTTTGTCAAACTGTAAAATACTTACAATCAAAACTTTTATGAGTCAGGTGTGGTGGTGCACACCTATAATTCCCCCACTTGGAAGACTGAAGCAGGAGGATCTCCATGAGTTTGAGGCCAACCTGAATGACATTGAGACCTTGTCTCATAAAATAACAACAACAAAATTTGTAAGATGAAGTTACGAGAGACAGCGAGTTTTGTGAGTTCTTCAGATGATATGTGTCATATAACAAAGCACAGAGGTCAGTTGACCCTGAAGAGGGTTGTGATGGCAGTGTATATAGAAATGTGGATTTGAACAGTTGAATGGATCATCAGTGGAAATATCTATTTCAAAATGAGCTGTACTTCTGAGATACTGTAAGGCTCATGTACTTGACTTTCATATAGATACTTTGTGATTATTCCTGTGAAGCACAATTTATGTCCACTGTTTCTGGATTTGTGTTAAAAATAAGATTTTTTTCCAGATGTTAACTACCCTCAGTAACTCAGTGATATACAGAAAATCAGCCCAGTATTTATTATGTTTGAGAATTTCATAATATTGACTCAAACTCTGAATCAGGTATGTGCTTGTCAAAATCTTTATCCTTCTTGAAAACAACAAAAAGAATAGAATTGTGTCAACTCCATATTGCATATTATGTTGGGTTTAATGGAAACTTCTTTCTCCACTCTAAGAAATCTTCGCTAATGGCAATTCTGTGGGAGTGACTATTACTACATTAACAAATAGAGCATTTTAAACTTTTTCTTCTTAAATAAATTATGCAAGTGCTTTACACATTTTGATGAGCTTTCAAATCTTACAATTATGTCAGATTATTTTTTCTGTATAATCATTAAAAGATCAACTCTGACCAAAGTTATTTCTTAAGCAAATGTTTTTAAACTCTGAAAATGTGTGTTTATAGGCTTTCTTATACTTTTCAAAGTTCACACTTTTAAAAAGCACGTGGAAAAATAAACCTACAGAAAATTACATAATAAAAGAATGTAAGTAAATAAGCTAAGCTAATTATTTGTGTAACTCTGTTTCTATTCCTTTGAATACAATAGATATTATTGTATCATCTTCTTTGTGTCCCTTACTCTAGGTACTTTTTAAAATCATTTTTCAGATAGCCATGAGTGATATTATATTAGAAAGATTTAGTTTAGATAATTAATCTTGCATTTTGGATCACACTCCCAAAATAAATATTTTCAAGTATTCATAATTAAATATCTAATATCCTAAGAAACATAAAACTTACAATAATCTTGATGTCTTTTCAAACCAATTATGTACACAAAGTCTAGGAATCTTTGGCTAACACTTATTTGTCAATACCTATGTTTGACCTCTTGTTTATGACACTAATGACAAGGCAAAATGTGTTTTTTGGTATACAAAGGAGAAATATTATTTCTGTGGATAAAAGACAACTTTAAAATCAGTATTTCTTGAATAGCATCATAAAATAGCAATCATTGTTTCTTGAGATGTCAACATCATCTGGCATTGAGATGGCCAGCAGACCTTTATTTCAAAGGAAAACTGGGTTTGAAGTGGCCCTGGAAATAGCCAAAGTAGCTCTGATGATGGAAAACCTATATTGGCCACATAGGTTAGCCTCCCTCTACCAGTCAGACATGTTGCCTGGCTTCTCTAGGAAGAAGGCACGTGGATGCTTCAGTTAAAAGACAAACTAAGACAATGAAATGGTAATGTAGTGGCAATGTAGTGTCAAATCATGGAATATAATCTAATTTCAGACTATCGTGAGTGAAACATTAAAAAAGAACATTATATATATTTGGTACTGGGGATCGAACTCAGGTCCTTGTGAAGGACATTATATTTTAATAATTTCTCTTTCCAAAAAGATGTAGATTATATCTTTAGAGTCTATTAGAATTACACATGTTTTTAACAAAAGATTCATAAATAAAATCATATTAGATTATACTATTTGAATTCTGGGGAAAGCCATAAAAAAATGGAAAAATGGGGAGAGGCTGTACTAAGCAACTGTATTTTATTTGTAGCAGGAAATAAAGTTATCTAAGACATTGGGCCCAGATAGTTTAATTTTGAAAGGCAGGGCTAACACTCATCATATGTATGATGTTCACCTAATATCTTCACTGACTTCAGTTCTATCACTGGGAAAACAAGAATAAAAATAGAACCTACTTTAAAGGCTTATTTGGAAGATTAAATGAGATAGTACGTGTGACAGCTCGGAAAAGTGTTTGGCACTTAAGTTCTTGATGAAGTTTAGCTCATATTTTTACTTTAATTGTTATAATTTATATATTTAAAGTCTACAACTTGATGTACTGATATTCATACTGAAATTATTTCTAAAGTAAAAAAATATATATAACGTCTCCATTACCTCACATATGGATGTTTTTTCTATAAGGGCACCCATGTTACTATAAGAGCACGTGATAGATAACCTCTTTTCACATTTCCAGTTGTAAACACAATGTTGTTAACTATTATCTTTATGCTCTAAATTCTACCTCTAGGCTTATTTACCCTACATATCACGTGGCCTTTATTTTCCTATTTCCTCTCCCACAAAATCCTACCCCTTTCTGCCCTTAGCTTCAATATAGTCAACGTTTATTTTTAATTACATTGTAAATGAGATTATACAATATTTTTCTTTCTGTGTCTGGCATAGTTTACTTAGCATAATGTCCTTCAGTTTCACCTGCATTGTATCAAATGGTGAGATTCTGTTCTTTTTAGAACTGAATACTTTTCTCTTGTATACATGAGTGCATTTTCTTCATATATTCCTTATTCAATAGACAAAGATTGTTACTGTATCTTGAATACTGTGAATAGTATTGCAATGAGAGTGCAAATAACCTTACAAGGTACTGGTTTCATGTCTTTTGGTGTGTACACTAAGGCAAAGTCATGTAACAATTCTATTTTTAGTTGTTTGTGAAAGTTCCAAATTGTTTACCATAACCCTGCATGAATTTATATTCCTACTATCAGTTTAAAAGGAGGAGGCTTCTGGGCTGCCATACCGCTCCGCTCAGCACAGAAGAGGTGAGCCATGCGGGCACCAGCAACACCCCACTCCTCTCATCAAAATGAGAAAACAGGTAAACAAATCTCAAAACCAGACTTCCAGATCCCCTAAAGCAACCCCAAAGGGAAATGAGATGGAACACTCTGACACTCAACCACCTGG